>JARYGA010059579.1:0-31969 GCA_030545235.1 Helianthus tuberosus | reverse complement strand
GATGAAGGTGTTTGTACGCGTTTATCTCGCAAGCGAAAAGTTTTTATGCGAGCAGATTTTCGATCAAATTCAAACCGATCCCGTGAGCTCAATCTGCTTTTCGGAGTCGTCGAAAGCTTCAATGCTGCAGCTTTTAAAATTCGCAGAAGCGATTTCGATCGGTCCTCACCAACCCGAGAAACTGTTAAAGATTCTCGACATATATGAAGTACTATCGGATCTCATACCCGATATCGACGGTTTATACTCTGATGAAAACGGGTCCTGCATCAGAACCGAGTTCCAACACGTTCTGACGCGTGTCGGCGATTGTGTGAAAACGACATTTATCGAGTTTGAGAACGCCGTGGGGTCCAATACGTCAAATAGTGCATTCCCGGGTGGCGGGAATCACCATCTTACTCGGTACGTGATGAATTACATCAAAACGTTGACCGATTACGGTGATTCGTTAAACGCTTGTTTGAAAGACCACGAGCAGGCGGTGGACGATCAAGATTCTTCATCCTCACCTGACACGAGTCCCGGGAACGATAACAACGATACAAACAACGGGAACTGGTCTTCTTCTCCAATGGCCTTGCATTTTAGATCATTAATGTTGATTCTCGAACACAACCTCGAGGAGAAATCGAAGTTATACAAAGATGAAGCTCTGAGACACCTTTTCATGATGAACAACATTAATTACATGGCGGAAAAGGTGAAAAATTCGGAGCTAAGAAATATTCTCGGGGACAATTGGATCAAAAAACATAACTGGAAGTTTCAACAACACGCAATGAGCTACGAACGGGCCACATGGAGCTCGATTCTGAATTTACTTCGACAAGACGGTCTATCTGGTTCCGGTAGTTCAGGTAGTTCAACTTCGAGAACTCTGCTTAGGGAGAGGCTGCATGCGTTTTACACCGCCTTTGAAGACATTTACAAAAGTCAAACCGGATGGTCAATACCGAATAGTCAACTTCGTGAAGACGTGAGGATCTCCATGTCGCTTAAGGTGATTCAAGCTTACCGAAATTTTGTTGGTAGACATAATAATAATATAAGTGAGAAGTATATCAAATATTCAGCCGATGATCTTGAGAATTATATCATGGATCTGTTTGAGGGAGCTCCGAAATCGTTACATAGCTTCCATAGAAAGTGATACCACTAGTGGGCTGGCTTTTTTGTGGTATGGTGTCGGTTTTTGGTTCAGGTTAGTAGATCAAGCAAGTGGAAACCGGCCCTGTGGGCTTCGGCAGGTTGGTATATCGAGCCAGTGGAAACCTGGCCCTGTGGGCTTCAGCGGGTTGGTAGATTGAGCCAGTAGAAACCGGGCTTGTGTGCTTTGGGTTCACATGTATTCTAGGACTTGTTGGGTTTTGGTTTGGACTTCAGGTTTTGGGTCCAGACCACACCCTTACTATGTAACATTACATTTAAACTGTAAATCTGTATTGTGTCATGAAATATTTGGTTAAATCTTTTAATTATTTAATTTTAAGTATTAGAAACTACAATTACATACATCTCTTATTAGGTATATATTTTATATGCAATAAATCTTTGAAATGCAAGCTCCCCCGGCACTTAAAGACAATGAAGCGAGACATCTTTATCTCGACAGCTTGAAGACGGGGAAACTAACGAAACAAATGAGTTTGAGAGTGAAGCAGAGGCTAATAAGATTCTGGACTCGCTTGAAAGCGAGGGCATATGTATACTTGGCCTGGCTCTTGTTCTTGTATTGTAAAATATGAAACCTGAAGCGCTGCAACCGGTAGACGTGGGAAATATAGCTGACCACCCTCGATCCTCGCAGGGTTGTTTAGTAATGAATTTTCACAACAATTCTGCTAATACTATATAACAGCTTAGTCACAACAATTTTGTATACAATCCAACAAAAAAGTTGTTAGACAAAATTAGAACTTTGATAAAACAAGAAAACATGTTGAGCTTTTTTTCATGCAACTTTTTAAAGTTTAAAGAAGATAGCATCTTTTGCAAACCAGAATTTTAAAATAAAATGGTTAAACATATCTTTTATAAAGAGACGTTTTTTAACATTTTGTAGGATCTTGAAAAACAAACATTTACACTGTGATGAAAGACCTCATCAAACGGATTTTGACACAAATTTTCATTATAAAAACATACGCAAAATGTTTAAAAATACATTTGTAAGAAGGTGCACAGTTGGACCATGAATGCACTGAAGTATTGTTGAAAGTTGCTTTTCACTTTGTTTAAGCCAACAATCTTCCCACATTTGAAACAACCAAGCTCTTGAACATTTAAACTATAGACTTGTAAGTCATTTATAAGTGATCTTTAAACAAGTTAGCAAGAGAAAAAGTATTGAATGCTCTTCTTGATATACCTTTTTTTCAACACTAAGGCTGGGTTGCAATGTATGAGTGATCCACCGCACCTATATTTAATTTTCAAGTATGATATGGGATTTAGTAACAAATAGTCACACACACACATATAATGAATGATTAACCATGTGTTTTGTGCAATTCGGGTTTCGTATTAATCATACAAGAAGCTTATTTTGGACCAATCTATAGCCATTGCTCGCTCTCCGCATTTTATATGTAAACTAGCACTTTAAAAAAAAATTAGGATGATTGTTTGTAAACGTAAATCTTTAAAAAGTCTGCCTCTTGTAATTTTGGGACAATATTTGAAGAATGAATCAAAACAACTTTGTAGATCAAGGGTGTTATGTATATTTGCAAACAAAATAGTTGCATTTCCTTTACAATGAATTAACTATTATAAAAATTTGAGAAACTTTCTAGACAAAATAGAACTATAATGACTTGAATTATAATATATTTATGAATTATGATGTTTTTATATTTTTTAAAACAAACTTATCTTCTAATAATTTTACTACTATACCACAACAAAAAAATTTTGCTCCAAATTCATTTACAGATTTTCTTTAAGTAATCATTATAAAGAAAACATTTGGATAAGGTATAAGTAATCATTATAAAGAAAACATTTGGATAAGGTATATATCAAATCCAACGTTGTGTGTGTTCTTTTGCAGGGAGTGAGCGTGTAAGTTGTGCATATGATACCATGAATCTTTTCCTTTTCACATAAGATTCAAAAGTACATTTATTTTTTTTTATTTTTAAAACAAATAGGAACTTACAAGAAAAAAAAATACTGCAATTTCTTGTCATCATTTTGACTTGCCTCTTTAGCTATCATTGGATAATAAGTTGTATATGTGGGTAATTATAAAAAATAAAAAATAAAAGATACCATGATATTCGCATATGATTTTAGTAATGGACCATGAGTAATAAGAAATTATAATCTATTAAAACTGATCGAACCTTTTAAATTAAAGAAAATTATTTAGTTAAACTGGATTAAGTGTGTGGTCCATGGTTTGTTTTGTCAATTTAACAGTCTAGTCAACGGTTTAAAACTTATAACTAAGTGTGCAAACCTAGCTCAAATGTATAACCTTTATTTTTATTTTTATGTATTACATCAATGAAGATCCAAAAAAGTCTCCATAACTATAATTGGACCTTAAAAACCTTCAGATAATTCTTCTTGGGTGTAGCTATTGGCACACCCAAATGCCTATATGCACAACAAAAATGACTTTTTTGTCTTATATGCACACCATGCAGTGTCGAGCTGTGGCCAAAGCGCGGCGTTTTGGTCCGGTCAACCAGACAAAAGACTGACGGGTATCTGACGGGTCTGTTGACCGGACCAAAACGCCGAGCTTTGGCAGCGTTTTGGTCCTGTCAACCAGACATAAGACTGACCAGGTGTCTGGTTGACAGGACCAAAACGCGGCCAAAGCTCGGCGTTTTGGTCCGGTCAACAGACCCGTCAGACACCCGTCAGTCTTTGTCTGGTTGACCGGACCAAAACGTCACGCTTTAACCACAGCTCGACACTGCAGGGTGTGCATATAGTACAAAAAAACCCTTTTTGAGCTAACTATCTACACACCAAGTGTGCAAATAGTCTCCCCCTTCTTTAATTCCGTGATTTTACTTAATAATATATATTATTAATATCTATTAAGACTCAGACACGCAAGATGGAGGTGGCAGAAATGAGGATGTTACGGTGGATGTGTGGGCACACAAGGCTAGAGCGTATGAGAAATGGGGGTTTTAGGGAAAGGCTAGGGGTGGCTAGTATATCGAGTAAGATTAAGGAGGGGAGATTGAGATGGTTTGGGCACGTGAAGAGGAGGCCGGTGACGGCACCGATTAGAGTAGTGGACGCCCTTTGTGTGGAGGGTAGGAGGAGTAGAGGAAGACCCAAACTGACTTGGGAGGAGCAGATTAGGCAAGATTTGTTAGAGTTGCATCTCTCTGAGGACATGGTCCAAGACAGGAGTTCGTGGAGACGTAGGATTAAGGTTAAGGATTTTTAGGAGAGAGTAATGAGGTGTGTGGGATTTTTGTGTAAGTGGTTAATATTTCCTACTTTTCAGGTGGACTTTACATGTATTTATCATCTTATGTGTGTGTGTGTGTATATATATATATTGCTTTAGGGGCTATAGTGTGTCTATTCTACTATGTTAGTCGGTTAACACTTATTATGTGATTGGTGGATTCCTATTGCTATATTTGTAGTTGCATCGTTTGCTTGATGTTTGGTTTTTGGAAGCAGCCTCTTTATCCATATGGATAGAGGTAAGGTTTGTCTGCATCCCACCCTCCCCGGACCCTACCAATAGCTTTGCTATATGTGGGACTTATTGGGTACTGTTGTTGTTGTTGTATTAATAGATAAACGAAATGAACAGTGGAAGCATGCTTCCACACACCTTCTTGGCAGGCTTTTGCCAGCCATGCATCATAATTCAAACCTCGTGTCTTATGTGCTGGTCACAAAAGAAACGTGGCATAATCCAGCAGTGTTTAGATTGCACTATAAAGTCCTCAAAGCATTTCTCCATTTAAACAATTGGACGGATTAGGTGTATCTTCTGGCGAACTTCCGTTCGTCCGCCATTCCCCTTTGAACAACAGTGTCGTCCGACACCATTGAATTTTGTGTAGCAGATACAACGCATAATAGGAAAAATTCAAGCGACACCATTGTCTTTTTACAAACGATACCAATGTCTTTTTACAGACGACACCATTGTTTTGTTTTCTTCTAAAAGAATTACATAATAAACAAATTTATATTTCAAAAATTAAGCCCAGTTACTTGAATTTAATTAGTATACTTTAAATCATTAAAGGTACATGCTAAATTTTTATTTTCTCTAATCCAGTAAGCATTATAGACTCATGTCTAATTAGTTTTGTTTCAATTGTTTAACCTAACATGATGTTTGATGATCATTTGAAAGATGCGTGTACTTGGTTGTTATAATTAAAAATAGTTCATGGCAAATTGGAAATAAATAATCCCAACTCATTGTTATTGGCCAATAATAATCCCAACTCATTTAATCACCAATAATAATCCGAACTATTCACTTTTGTTTGTAAAATACTCCCACGTTAAAAAACACTAAGTTAAAAAATTGATGATGTGGAGTGACATGTGTGGTCTGACGTGGTTGTTTAATTATAAATGAAAGCCAACTCATTTAATCACCAACACTTTACCCATCTGTGTATAAATGTTTACACCCCCAATCGCACTCTCCTTCAAAATCCTAATTCTACAAATTGGGCAAATTCAGTCGATCCCCAATGAGCTCAAACTCTTCATCTTCATCTCCTTCAATTCGTTCACAAAACCCCAAAATTTTTAGACTTGGCACCGATGGTAATGTTTATTGTAAGCATGAATTGCTTGCAATTCGTAGGGTGGCTGGAAATCGAAGCTCAAGGCAAGGTGAAGAGTTTTACCGATGCCCTCTATGGCCTGTAAGTTATTGAATTTGATTGGCAATCTTATTTCATCACTTTCTCGTAATTTAATCGGTTGTTTTTAATTGCCTGTTCATTTCAGAGATCTGATTGCAAATTCTTTATGTGGAAACAAGAGGTGGATGCTGTATTAGCAAGGGAATGCAACTGTGGGGTGTTAGAAGAAGAAAATCGAAGATTAAGAAAGCCTTCAAAGAAAGCATGTTTTTTGGCAGTTGTCTGTATTGCATTATCAATGTATTGGTTATTTTGACATGTTTTATTATGTAATGTGTCCTTTTTCCAAGCGATGTAGTGACTGTAATGACTTTCGGATAAGTATATGAATCTTGTTTTGACTATTCCAAGCGATGTAGTGACTGTAATGACTTTCGGATAAGTATATGAATCTTGTTTTGACTATTCCAAGCAATGTAGTGAATGTAATGACTTTCGGATAAGTATATGAATCTTGTTTTGACTATGAATTGGGTTTTGAGTATGGTCACAAAGTCTGGACACAATTGACCAAGCCTTATTACACAATTGACCAAAAATGGACATTATAGTTCCATCCAAACACAGTTGACATTAAAACCTGGACACGGTTGTCATTAAAATCTGGACACAAAATCCGGACACAAAATAACTACCAGTTTCAACATCCAAAACATAAGACAGACATTATAGTTCCATCCAAACAGGCTATTACTAAAGCATTAAACAACACAAAAGCATTTTAACAAAAGGCTTTATTCAGGTGATTGATTTGTGGCTTTTGAGATCTTTTTTGGCCTCCCCCTCTTAGCTGGCCTCTGAGTTTGTTGTGATGCTACATTCCCCTGTGATTGCTGAGTGGACTGGGAAACTTGTGGGGCTCCTGTTGACTGAGAAGGTTGTGCATCAACTGACTTTTTAGGCCTGCCCCTCTTTCTTGTGACTTGGCTACCTTCAGTTGCAGGTTTCTTACATCTTTAAATGTTATGACCTCTTTCATGACAGTTTTTACAAGTCATGAGTGTACCCTGCCTACTTAGCTTCCCAGTTTTTTTCTTGGTTTCCTGTGGATCCTTCTTTCTGTTATTTTTTGGTCTTCCTGGCCCAATATTGACTGGTGGAGGGTCCAAAGGTAAATCAACAATTGGCCAATATTTTTCCGAAGGCAGTGGTGGGATAGTGTACTCATAGGACTTGAGATACACCTCTTTGGTCAAGTAACTATGAATAAAGTCTTCAGAATTCTTATGCATAAACGCTGCAACTGCACACACATGATAACATGGAATGCCTGTCAAGTCCCACTTCCCACATGTACAGCTTCTCTTCACAATATCCACAGATACATCGTCAAAGCCCTTGACTTGAAACACAGTGTTACTTGAAGGATACACAGTACAAAGATAAGCTTTCTTTTTCTCTTTATCAAGCTTCTTGGATTGAATCCTAGGGCAAACAACCACATTTTTACGGGACATCTCATTGTGCTTTGTTACTAACCTGGGCATAACTGCCAACCTTATATCTTCCAGCATGTCAATGATATGCTTTGCTCTGGACTTTATGATGAATCCATTGAATGTTTCAGCCATATTATTGACAATAACATCAGTCTTAGTCTCACGTTGTACATAGCACCTACAAAAGCACTTAGGATTCTGATCCATAAATGCATCAGTTGCCTCAGCATCTACAACTCTCATTTCTTCAAGTGCCCTTTTGTAATCATCCGTATTGTATGCTTTGGCAGCCCTCCAAAATAACTCCTTAAGATCATCACCCTTGTATTTTTTGTGCCAATTGGCATATATGTGCCTAGCACAATTCCTATGCTCAGCATTACCCCCATATAGAGGCAACCACATTCAATAACCCCTGAAATAAGTACACCACACAATGTTATGTTAGACAAAAGCAACATATGTAATACTACTTCTAAGTACAGAACATAATTCAATTCACATGATACCTTTTGCTAATCAGAGACTAGTGTCCAACCCTTCCCTTCATCCGTTATTCCTAAGCAATTCTTCAATTCATTCATGAACCACCCCCAGCTGTCATTATTCTCTCCTTCTACAACTGCCCAAGCAACTGGAAACATTTTACCATTCCCATCCCTACCTATTGCAACCAACAACATACCACCTATAAATGTCTTTAAAAAACAATCGTCTAGACACATAAGCCTTCTACAGCCTGCTAAAAATCCCTTCTTAACTGGATCAAAACAGATAAATAGCCTAAAGAAAACCTCTGTACCCCCATCCACACCATAATACTCTGATGGTACAGTGACAAGTTCAAAAGTAGAGGTTGGATTTTCTACTTTCAATGCGGCTAAGTATGAACCCATCTTTCCATAGTGGTCTTTCATTGAACCATGCAGTTTGCTATTGGCATAAATCTTTGCCTTGTATGTCACACCCCTTTCTTAGGCGGAAGCACGAGGTGTGATCATGAAAGGTTTTCATTGCATACGATTGGTAAACATACTACATGCTCGTAAAAAATAACTCCAAATGCAAAACATTACATAACGGAAATCATAGTTTAAGTGTTTACAACACGAGACGGAATATTGTCTTAAGAGTTTACAACTTTATTCAACGATAAACGTAAATGACATCCAAGAGCATGAGTAAGACCGCGCGCACATCCATTCTAGTTATCTGAAATACATGTGAGATTTGGAAAAACGTCAACATAAAGTTGGTGTGAATTCATGCAGTTCTTGTATTGAACGTTTGTATACATTGTATTAAAACATGGTATGTATCTTGTATAAATCAAGTATTCTTGTATAAGTCAAGTACTCTTGTATAAACCACGTACTCTTGTATAATTCAAGTATTCTTGTATAAATCACGTATTCTTGTATAAATCACGTATTCCTGTATGTATCAAGGTTGTTAATGGGTTGCAAGGCCATTAACATGTGACACGACATAGGAAGCAACCAAACCATAGGCATTTTTCTAGTTGTCGATTCTGAGACACAAAAGCACTACTTGGTACTCGTTCTCACTAAGAGTGTGGCTGCCCGAAGCCCGTTAGATCTAACCTTTTGTTCTGCGGTCTAGGTATATTGTTGATTAATGGTGCTTATGGTACCCTATTCGTGACACGATTTCTCGTATCATTTCTCATATCACTTCTTGTATCATTTCTCGTATCATTCCTTAAAACGCATCATACTTGGTACTCGTTGTCACACCCCGAAATTATCAGAGCTTGGTGTGACTGGACTGGTATCGTCATTGCACAGCGGAAGCAAAAGAAGCAAAGACTTCTAGAAACTGAACGCCCGCTAAGTACTCGAGTCTCCAATGGTTCTCCTATTCCAACCGTGCCTTGACTTTGAAAAGCAACCTGAGAAAGAACATGCGAGAAAAATCAACATAATGTTGAGCGAGTTCATAGTTTGTTCGTAAAAGATTTGAGATAAATCTTTTGAGTTGTGAAAGGTTTGAAATAAATCTTTGGAATTGTGAAAGATTTGAAATAAATCTTTGGAATAACCGGTTTTTTTTGAAGTAGTATTGAGAAAATGAATTTAAAAATCATTTTCATGCCAAGTTATATGGAAACGTTGTGTTTGTAACACGTTATGTTCATAAAACCATGTATTTGTAATGTTCATATAATCATCAATGCCCACCCTGACTTTGACCCGCATAATCTTATGCTTTAAATTTTGTATAAAACATGGTGGTAAATTTGTATGAACAAGTATGTAAATATAAAATCCCTGGTATGTAGCAAATAAGGAAAAAGAGATCACCAATGGTTTGCAAGGCCATTGATATGTGTGAAGTGCAAGTAGGAAGACTCAAACCTAGCGGATTTGTGCGTCGGGAACATAGTCACCCCGAGGAACGTTAACTGTTTGTCCTGGGGGCTGGGCTCGCTACACCCAGATAGATCTACCGCATCGTGCCCCTCGGTCCTACAATGAGGATTAATGGCCTCAAGTGCCACCTACCCACTCACATGATCTAAGTAGTAACCCTCCTTACGCTAACCATACCATGTAAAAGTAAATCCCTGGTCACCCTGGCCAGATCCCTGGTCACCCTGACCAGCTCCCTGGTCACCCTGGCCAGAAAATCATTCATATTTCGAAAATAAGCATTTGCTTTGTAAAAACCGGTATGTTTAGTAACTTTTCTTAAATCATTTGCGTTCCTCGAAATCCCTTCGTCATATGATTTAGAAATACGAGTTTTGCGTTTGTTCAAAACTTTGTTTGTTTTTGCAAAACGTGCATGTCTTTCCACCCCGAAAACATTTACAAAACTGTAAAATAGTAAAAAGTGGGGTTATGAACTCACCTGAATATTCCTGTGCAAAGCTAGCTAATTATGACCTCGTGATGTCGTTTCCAAGAGGAGACTCGCTAGCGTGCATTCTACATTATTCCTAACACGGAATGTCTAATAAGTTTCTAAATAAACGTAGTAACTAACTACGTGTCACCGAGCTCTACCGAATCGTTAATCGAACGATTCAACGGTAAGTTGTTAACTTAATGGAAAAGATTAAGTTATACGTGTTAAGTCTCGTTTAATGTCAGTAGCAATTTAATAAGTCTTGAAAAAGACTTAGTTTCCGAGAGACTTAAAATGAATAAATATTTATATAAAAATATATAAATATAACGTTGTAGGTGCGTTAGCCGTCTCGAGTAGTCATACGTGTATAAAAGAATATTTCTACGAAAATATCATATAACAAACTCGTATCATATATCGCGTTAGTTGTCTCGAGAGATCGTATGAAAATAATATATAATAACTTGTATTATATATATCACGTTTTGTGTATATTTGCCAAAAATATACGTATAGGCCGTTTCGGCGTTCGTAATAAATATAAAATATCATATTTATTTTATAAGAACTTCATCGAGTCGTTGAATAGATAAACTGTATCTATTTTGTAAAAGAATTCGTGTGTTTGAAATAAATATATATCTATATTTATTTTATAAAACAAGATCGTGTTGTTTGATATTTGAAATAAATATATAAGCTATATTTATTTTGTAAAAGGTTACGAGTTAACGACGTTCGAAATAAATATAACATTATATTTATTTGTAAAAGCGTTTGGAAATATCAAGGTTTGAAATATTATAGACTCGAATTCCTTTAAGCGTCGTTTTTGAAATATAATACGTGTCGTGTTTAAGGGTTTTTCTCGAAAAACGGGCAGAGCTTCCTCTATTTTTGGACGGTCCCGACATCTCAGTGTCGCTATTTTTATCAAAAAAAAGCAACCAATATTCAATCAACAATATATCAATTTGACAAATATTTCATAAAATGTAAAATATAATCATGTCGGTTCGAGCTCGTTTCACGTAATAAAACCATAATATAACGTAAATAATCTCGTTAAATCTTTACCAAATCTTCCGTCAATATCTCGAGTGAGCCGACTGAGTTGACCGAGTCAACTGGTTTGACCCGCTGAGTCGACTCGGTTTGACCGAGTCAACCGAAACGAACCGTCTGCCCAAGCCGCCTGACCGAACCCGAGGCCCGAACCGAAACTGAGAAGTATAACTTGCTGACTTGTTGACCGAATCTTGACCCGATCACCGAACCCGAGTTGACCAGGACCCGACTGTTTGACCGCTGTTGACTCGGACCGAGTTGACCCGTAAGCTGAGTTGACCGAGTCAACTCGTACCACTTCTGAAACTGAAACGAGTCCAAACAATCTGAACCGAGAGTATGTGCTAAGCAAACCGAAGCCGTAACAAAGTTGAACCAAAATAAAGATGGGGTAAACCAACCTGAACCGAGCCCGTCGGACATGAAGATAGCACCGCCGCTGCTCACCTCCGCCGCCGCCGCCCTCCTTCCCTCTTCGACATCTCTCTCTCATCTCGATCTCCTCTCTCTCTGTCTCGCTTGAGGTGCCGACCGGCACCACCCACCACAGCGCCGCCGCCTGTGGTGGTGGTGTTTGCTGCTGAAGTCCGCCACCACCAAAAGATGGTGGTGGTTGGCCGATTATCAGAAGGGGAGGGGGTAAATCAGGTGGGTATCACCGAGAAGGGGGGGTATCGGCCAGAAAGAAGGGAACCGAGAAGAGGTAGGGGGTGGTCGGCTGGGTTGGGTTTTGAGTTGGAGAAGATGAACTCTTTGTTTTGCTTTGTGTGTGTATGAATGTATGGCCAGATATATAACCGAGAGAGAGAGGGATGACAATTGTGTTGAGTGTGGATAAACAATATGCAGACAAGGGAACTTAGAGAGGGGAGGTGATTTAATAGAGTTTTGGTGAGATCTAAAAGAGATCTTGCTAAAATATTTTGCACAGATTTTCCCATCTCTAGAGATCATGATGGGACTTGGAAAGATCTACAAGAAACAACCTTGTAGTAGAAATCTACAATATTATGTGTAGGTTTAGGCTTGGGCCCAGGGCCCACAAGCCCATCTCGTGCGTAAGCGGCCCGTAATTCCTACGAGACCCGTTGTCAAATTCTGAACTCCGTTTTAACGTCAAAAATTAAAATACACAAAAAATACGGTCGGTAGTCGTTGTTTGCACGCCCGTTCGTCGATCACGGTAATAATCGCGAAAAATTGTATCGTTGTCGTCTTTAATCCGTTTTTCGATCCGGTTTCGACTGTAGTTGCTAAAATTTTATTACGAAGCTAATATATATATCGTAAAAATTTAATATTTGACGGCGTTGTCAGTATTCTGTTTGGTTTCGATCCTTTGCCGTTTAACGTTTCACAGGTTTCTCTGTAAACCACCGTTCGCGCATTGTAAAGTCGGATAAACGTTCCCAGGCACTCCAAAGGCCTAATTAAGTTAATTCGCGCTGTAAACACTATTCATTATCGCGTTAAACACCTGTTAATCACGTAATTAAGAGCCGTAAATCACGGGTTGTCACATTCTCCCCCTGTTACAGAAATTTCGTCCTCGAAATTTAGACTATGTTATCCCCTCAGAATTGTGTTATTCGCAGGTAAGTCCGAATAATAACCAAGTGAATGACCGCGTAATCGAAACAAGACTTATTTGGATCATGTGAATTCAAGGACATTCCTTCACAATAGGAATCCCAACGGTTTAAAAAATGTGTGTCGGTAATTGATGTCAAAGGAAACGAGACGTAATGATACAGTCACCAGTGCGACTAAGTTAACAAGGATCCAACAATGAACAGGAACTTCGACCAATCGAATTCCATAGGAACGTTTATAACATGTAAAGGAGTTCTAGAAGCAATAACATCCACTGGATGAACTTAGAATCAACAATCTCAAATATAATAGTTTGCATGAAACGCTCGATCGTGATCAGCGCAAGCTGAAAGTCATACCGACGCCACAAGGTGTCGCAACGAATGAAACAAGTTAATAATTCAATAATAGCGGTGATCAAACAAATCCACCGTGTTTGAAGTCAAATGAAAGCGCCATGAAGTAAATATGAATGTTTGTTCCAACAAACATCAAAGAATTTTCAATTGAAGATGGAACCCCAAATAATTACTGTTTCGATCGAAGAGGAAGGAGCAATGAATATCGCAAGACTTTCGATCGATAATGAAAGAAACGTTAGTAGGTACACCGGAATATAAAATGAATTCGTGTACCATTGTCTTAACACACTATTGTATTAAGACTGTTGTAATGTGATAAACCAAAGCGGTTTTAAAGCAATTCAATAATTAAATCCGTGTATGAGATGTGTAAACGAGTTTAGCGCAAGGTTCAAATAAGTGAAAATACCACCACAAGGTGTCGAAATTAACAATTTAATGGAGTCGAATACCAAACAAGTTTACCACGACTCGGAACAACTGAAGTGCTCGTTAAAATTGATTTGAATATGATGCTCCCAATACATCATATGGTGTCTCGAATCGAATAAGTGTAATGGGCAAGTTCAAACAATTGAACTTGGTTTTAGCGCAATCCGACAATAGATATATGTATCGATAAGAAAACTTTAGGCATGGTTACAACGAAAAACCATGTATGTAACTTGTAAAGAAATGATCGTGATACAATGACCATTAAGAGGGGTAGAGATACGAAAATCTACTCAGTAAGTGTGAAATTCGAAATTTCAATAAAAGAAATTTGAGGACTTTACCTGGGGTTTCGTGTGACGACCAATTGTTAGGTGACATTACCATGGAATGTCGAACATAGCGTATTCGTCGTTAGTTAGGTAGGGGAGGGGGAAATACGGAGACATTCGTCTTCTCCCTGGCGTGACTCGTGTCGTTGCAGGATCGCGTGACAAGTTGTCGTTTCCTGATCGTTAGTTCTCCTGCTGACAGGAATCTAGTGTCGTCGTTAAATTGCGTCATCGTTCCTTCTCAAAGGCCTCGCCTCGATAATCGTGTGTGTCATACTTCAACCCCCGTTGGTGTATAGCTTAAGTTTCACATATACGTGTGCACTAGCGTTGTGTGCCGCGTAGAAGGTGATGTACCCCGACATCCGTTGACGTAGAAATTGAGCTCCATGTATTCTCATGCGCTAGCGTTTTGTTATGCGTAGGCTGCCTGCTCGGGAAGTTAAATACAATATGGATAACAGCGTGTGCCCGAGCTGATATTCGCGGTTCATACGTGGTGACCTTTAATAAACACACACATGCACAAATAACCAATAAGCAATCAAATAGTCCTAGTCCCACTAGCCTCCCAGCCTCCCAGACTGACTCCCTAGTCCTACTAGAAAATTTTCCCAGCCTCCCAGACTGACTCCCTAGTCCCACTAGACTATCCTCCCAGCCTCTCAGACTGAATCTCCTAGTCTCTCAGACTACCTTCCCAGCCTCTCAGACTGAATCTCCTAGTCTCTCAGACTACCTTCCCAGCCTCTCAGACTGAATCTCCTAGTCTCTCAGACTACCTTCCCAGCCTCTCAGACTGAATCTCCTAGTCTCTCAGACTACCTTCCCAGCCTCTCAGACTGAATCTCCTAAACTCTCAGAGTGTTGTGTACTGTATGCAATCGTTTCGTGTACCGTGTATAAAACATCATAATAGCGTATGTTTGAAAACAAAATTTTGACTGTTTGTTTTTCGGCAACAGTTGGAGACCATATTCGAGTACTAGGCGTTCTGTATGTATTCAACGTATTAATAGTCTAAGTTCCCAGAGGAAAGTGAGGTTAGAGCCTAGGTATCACAACAGAAACCTAATTCGCTGTAACCTATAGCTCTGATACCAATCTGTCACACCCCGAAATTATCAGAGCTTGGTGTGACTGGACTGGTATCGTCATTGCACAGCGGAAGCAAAAGAAGCAAAGACTTCTAGAAACTGAACGCCCGCTAAGTACTCGAGTCTCCAATGGTTCTCCTATTCCAACCGTGCCTTGACTTTGAAAAGCAACCTGAGAAAGAACATGCGAGAAAAATCAACATAATGTTGAGCGAGTTCATAGTTTGTTCGTAAAAGATTTGAGATAAATCTTTTGAGTTGTGAAAGGTTTGAAATAAATCTTTGGAATTGTGAAAGATTTGAAATAAATCTTTGGAATAACCGGTTTTTTTTGAAGTAGTATTGAGAAAATGAATTTAAAAATCATTTTCATGCCAAGTTATATGGAAACGTTGTGTTTGTAACACGTTATGTTCATAAAACCATGTATTTGTAATGTTCATATAATCATCAATGCCCACCCTGACTTTGACCCGCATAATCTTATGCTTTAAATTTTGTATAAAACATGGTGGTAAATTTGTATGAACAAGTATGTAAATATAAAATCCCTGGTATGTAGCAAATAAGGAAAAAGAGATCACCAATGGTTTGCAAGGCCATTGATATGTGTGAAGTGCAAGTAGGAAGACTCAAACCTAGCGGATTTGTGCGTCGGGAACATAGTCACCCCGAGGAACGTTAACTGTTTGTCCTGGGGGCTGGGCTCGCTACACCCAGATAGATCTACCGCATCGTGCCCCTCGGTCCTACAATGAGGATTAATGGCCTCAAGTGCCACCTACCCACTCACATGATCTAAGTAGTAACCCTCCTTACGCTAACCATACCATGTAAAAGTAAATCCCTGGTCACCCTGGCCAGATCCCTGGTCACCCTGACCAGCTCCCTGGTCACCCTGGCCAGAAAATCATTCATATTTCGAAAATAAGCATTTGCTTTGTAAAAACCGGTATGTTTAGTAACTTTTCTTAAATCATTTGCGTTCCTCGAAATCCCTTCGTCATATGATTTAGAAATACGAGTTTTGCGTTTGTTCAAAACTTTGTTTGTTTTTGCAAAACGTGCATGTCTTTCCACCCCGAAAACATTTACAAAACTGTAAAATAGTAAAAAGTGGGGTTATGAACTCACCTGAATATTCCTGTGCAAAGCTAGCTAATTATGACCTCGTGATGTCGTTTCCAAGAGGAGACTCGCTAGCGTGCATTCTACATTATTCCTAACACGGAATGTCTAATAAGTTTCTAAATAAACGTAGTAACTAACTACGTGTCACCGAGCTCTACCGAATCGTTAATCGAACGATTCAACGGTAAGTTGTTAACTTAATGGAAAAGATTAAGTTATACGTGTTAAGTCTCGTTTAATGTCAGTAGCAATTTAATAAGTCTTGAAAAAGACTTAGTTTCCGAGAGACTTAAAATGAATAAATATTTATATAAAAATATATAAATATAACGTTGTAGGTGCGTTAGCCGTCTCGAGTAGTCATACGTGTATAAAAGAATATTTCTACGAAAATATCATATAACAAACTCGTATCATATATCGCGTTAGTTGTCTCGAGAGATCGTATGAAAATAATATATAATAACTTGTATTATATATATCACGTTTTGTGTATATTTGCCAAAAATATACGTATAGGCCGTTTCGGCGTTCGTAATAAATATAAAATATCATATTTATTTTATAAGAACTTCATCGAGTCGTTGAATAGATAAACTGTATCTATTTTGTAAAAGAATTCGTGTGTTTGAAATAAATATATATCTATATTTATTTTATAAAACAAGATCGTGTTGTTTGATATTTGAAATAAATATATAAGCTATATTTATTTTGTAAAAGGTTACGAGTTAACGACGTTCGAAATAAATATAACATTATATTTATTTGTAAAAGCGTTTGGAAATATCAAGGTTTGAAATATTATAGACTCGAATTCCTTTAAGCGTCGTTTTTGAAATATAATACGTGTCGTGTTTAAGGGTTTTTCTCGAAAAACGGGCAGAGCTTCCTCTATTTTTGGACGGTCCCGACATCTCAGTGTCGCTATTTTTATCAAAAAAAAGCAACCAATATTCAATCAACAATATATCAATTTGACAAATATTTCATAAAATGTAAAATATAATCATGTCGGTTCGAGCTCGTTTCACGTAATAAAACCATAATATAACGTAAATAATCTCGTTAAATCTTTACCAAATCTTCCGTCAATATCTCGAGTGAGCCGACTGAGTTGACCGAGTCAACTGGTTTGACCCGCTGAGTCGACTCGGTTTGACCGAGTCAACCGAAACGAACCGTCTGCCCAAGCCGCCTGACCGAACCCGAGGCCCGAACCGAAACTGAGAAGTATAACTTGCTGACTTGTTGACCGAATCTTGACCCGATCACCGAACCCGAGTTGACCAGGACCCGACTGTTTGACCGCTGTTGACTCGGACCGAGTTGACCCGTAAGCTGAGTTGACCGAGTCAACTCGTACCACTTCTGAAACTGAAACGAGTCCAAACAATCTGAACCGAGAGTATGTGCTAAGCAAACCGAAGCCGTAACAAAGTTGAACCAAAATAAAGATGGGGTAAACCAACCTGAACCGAGCCCGTCGGACATGAAGATAGCACCGCCGCTGCTCACCTCCGCCGCCGCCGCCCTCCTTCCCTCTTCGACATCTCTCTCTCATCTCGATCTCCTCTCTCTCTGTCTCGCTTGAGGTGCCGACCGGCACCACCCACCACAGCGCCGCCGCCTGTGGTGGTGGTGTTTGCTGCTGAAGTCCGCCACCACCAAAAGATGGTGGTGGTTGGCCGATTATCAGAAGGGGAGGGGGTAAATCAGGTGGGTATCACCGAGAAGGGGGGGTATCGGCCAGAAAGAAGGGAACCGAGAAGAGGTAGGGGGTGGTCGGCTGGGTTGGGTTTTGAGTTGGAGAAGATGAACTCTTTGTTTTGCTTTGTGTGTGTATGAATGTATGGCCAGATATATAACCGAGAGAGAGAGGGATGACAATTGTGTTGAGTGTGGATAAACAATATGCAGACAAGGGAACTTAGAGAGGGGAGGTGATTTAATAGAGTTTTGGTGAGATCTAAAAGAGATCTTGCTAAAATATTTTGCACAGATTTTCCCATCTCTAGAGATCATGATGGGACTTGGAAAGATCTACAAGAAACAACCTTGTAGTAGAAATCTACAATATTATGTGTAGGTTTAGGCTTGGGCCCAGGGCCCACAAGCCCATCTCGTGCGTAAGCGGCCCGTAATTCCTACGAGACCCGTTGTCAAATTCTGAACTCCGTTTTAACGTCAAAAATTAAAATACACAAAAAATACGGTCGGTAGTCGTTGTTTGCACGCCCGTTCGTCGATCACGGTAATAATCGCGAAAAATTGTATCGTTGTCGTCTTTAATCCGTTTTTCGATCCGGTTTCGACTGTAGTTGCTAAAATTTTATTACGAAGCTAATATATATATCGTAAAAATTTAATATTTGACGGCGTTGTCAGTATTCTGTTTGGTTTCGATCCTTTGCCGTTTAACGTTTCACAGGTTTCTCTGTAAACCACCGTTCGCGCATTGTAAAGTCGGATAAACGTTCCCAGGCACTCCAAAGGCCTAATTAAGTTAATTCGCGCTGTAAACACTATTCATTATCGCGTTAAACACCTGTTAATCACGTAATTAAGAGCCGTAAATCACGGGTTGTCACACTCGTTCTCACCAAGAGTGCTTCTTGTTTTTGTATCATACCATTTGTAAACATTGTAACATTTGTAACATGTATTTCACCCCCGAAGTTATAAAACTGAAAACAGTTAAAAGAAAAGGGGGAGCATGAACTCACAACTTTGCGTTCCTGCATCGTAAACTTCACCGGATTTGCTTATCTAGCGTCGTGACCTAAACGTGTTTTATTAACGTTAGTCACTAGACTTGTATCGCACAAGTACAAGTCACTATCTTTTGTATATGTGTTCTTGTGTTAAAAATAATTTATATTTTTAACTATTTGTCTTACTTATATTATTTTCTCAAAAAAATAAATATAAGTATCTTGTATTTTTCACCCGAATTATGTATTTTGTTCACAACTTCATTTCATGTTCATAACTTGTCCAAGTTATATAATCTATCAAGTAATATATTTTCGTAAATATATATTCTCTTGTATTTGTCTAAGTATGTTGTATGTGTATTTTTGTATTTTCACTCCTTATGAGTATTTAGTGTATTTTCAAATCTTAATACACTATTACATGTAATACATACAACATACACTTAGCACAAAAATTGGTGATCAATAAATATATATATTTTTCTTAAAAAAAAATATACATACTTAATATCAATTTTAATCTTGAAGAAATCATCATTTCTTACCTCAAAAATTAGGGAAACCTTGGTAAATGTTTTTGGATACCTTTTTAGGGAATAAGTTTCTCAAAGACTTATATTTTTCTAAGTGTCAAAATTTATAGAAATTTTGACAGAGTTTCCCCTAAAAATGGAGGTTTCCCATGTTTTCAAAACATGTGTTTATTTTCTTTTAAATCATCATCAAACATCAACAACTTATTCTACACTTATCAAGTGCCAAAATCAAGTAAATCACACTACATCATGAACTTGAAGTTTTGTAAAAACTTGTAGTAACTTACCATGTTATTTAGTAAGTTTAGTTACCCTCAAAAACATGGTTGTTTGTATGTAAATCACATTATTAAAAGATTTGGTCCTATACAACTTGTAATCACATTTTACAAAAATGTTTATTTATAACATCTTCTTGTTTTTCTAGTATCTTTACACTTATTTTATCACCAAAATTAGTGTAAGTTTAGTAAAAATCATGATCTTTCAAAAATCATATTTTGAACTTGGTTTTCTTGGAAAATCATTCATAAATCTTGGATTTATAAGCTTACTAGCTCATTTTGTTCATTACTTTTCAAGAAATCATTTTGCTTTCAAGTTCATGTTCAATAAAGAAGATGATCATTTTATGTTGTTACATAATCATCTCCCAACTTGCTAGATCATGTGCTTAATCACAATCTAGCAAGCTTCATGTAATGATCATCCTCAATATCCCTAATAAACAACAAGCAATCACCATATATCTACTAAACAATATCATTTCGTCCATTTTTCATCATATGTAAGCTTATGTTTCATGATTCATGTGTATGTTCATTAGTGTTCTTGAGTTAATCATTAAACAACAACTTTTAACCACTAAAATATGAAGTAAACAAGGGTGTTCAAGAATCTTACAACTAGCTTAAAGCTAGGGAAGAAACAATGGAGAAATCGAGTGGATAAAAGCACACGGAAGAGGTCCTTCAAGATTCAAGAGTTCCAAGCCTCGTGAATCACCTTCTTGCACTTCAAAATGATCTTGGAATGGTTAGATGATGGGTGAACAATGGTGGTGGTGGTGGCCCTATGTTCGGCCGAGAACAAGGGAGCAAGGGAGAGAAGGGGTGGTGTGTTGTGAAGATGAAGATGTTGATGAGTTTATAAGTTCTAATCTCTATTGTCCAAAAGATATAGTGTCTCCATTAGTACAAGCACATCTAGATCAAATCCCAAGGGTAGATTATAGAAGATTTTAGGAAGATTTAGATAAATCTTGTGTGGGGCCCCCCTCCATAACCGATTACATATGTGGGGGGGGGGGGGGTTTAGTGTAATATTTGATGGTAAGTAGGTGATTTAATTGGAGGTTAAGTGTAATGCCTAGTGTTTAATGTATTTCTTGCATTTTGTAGTACGTTTAAGTGTTCGAGAACCATAACTAGCTCATAAATAAGTAAACAATGCTTCTAGCAATATTTTTGTGTTCCGGGTAATGTCCGGTTGTTCGGTTAAGTACCGGTTCGTTAAAGAGCTAAATTGCACTGTTTAGTGTCTTTCAAGTACCCTTTTGTAACACTTTCAATTCCCAACACTTAGGGAAGTATTCTGGATGATAAATCATGATTTCTGCATAATATTTATTCGTTGAAAAGCTGATTATAGCTGAACTTAATAAAATTCTGCACTTGAAGTGCGTTTCGGGTGCTTTTTAGTGCGTATTTTAGCTTCCGGATGGTCTATATGTTAACCCTTGTATGTACTCTTGGGTTTTAATGTATTCTTGTCGTTGGACCTACACCTAGGCCCCAATTCTAGTGTCTGAGTGCTTTCTACAGAATTGTGGACACAATGTGTCTTACCGGTGAGTTTACTAGTATTTCTGACGCAACGCTGTATAAAGTAATTCTTGTAGTATAAAACATGCATGAATTCACTTGTATAGTATGTAATCAGACAATGTTGACATTTAAGCACATAATTGCAGTCATTAAATAATAATTAAAGTGTACAGAAATTACCGGTTTGGTGCCAGTTGTCACAGTCTCCCCCCGTTAAAAGGAATTTCGTCCCGAAATTCAGGCTGAGCTGACTCTTGCAGGAGTCTTCTTGAACAGGTGGGGGTACTTTTCTTTGAACTAGTCTTCACGTTCCCACGTGTACTCGGGTCCGTGCTTAGAGGTCCAACGTACTTTGACAAGTTTCACACTGCTCCTCCTGGTCTTGTTGTCTTTCCAGTCGGTAACCTCAACGGGTTGTTCTGTAAATCGGAGGGCATCATCAATATGCACTTCATCCGCAGGGATGATCACGTTTTCTTGTGTTGGACTCTTCTTGAGGTTGGATACATGAAACGTATCATGTACTCCATTAAGTTCTTCCGGTAACTCCAACTTGTACGCCACCGTACCAATTCTTTCCAAGATTCTGAATGGTCCGATGTATCGTGGATTCAGCTTTCCACGTTTTCCAAATCTTACTACGCCCTTCCAAGGTGAGACTTTTAACAACACTTTGTCTCCCACCTCGAATTCTAATGGTTTTCGTCTTTGATCAGCGTAGCTCTTTTGTCGATCTCGAGCCGCCTTAATGCGCTCTCGGATCTGCATAATCTTGTCGGTTGTCTCTTGTATAAGTTCAGGACCAACCATTCGTTTGTCTCCAGCGTCTGCCCAACATAAGCGCGATCGGCACTTGCGGCCATATAGAGCTTCGAACGGTGCGGCTTTTATGCTTGTATGATAATTGTTATTGTAAGAAAACTCAACTAAAGGTAGATGAGTATCCCAGCTGGCGCCTAGATCCATGACACATGCGCGAAGCATATCTTCTAACGTTTGTATAGTCCGTTCGCTCTGGCCGTCTGTTTGTGGATGGAATGTCGTGCTTAGATCTAGCTGAGATCCAAAGGCTTCCTGAAAGGATTGCCAGATTCTTGAGACAAAGCGTTAATCTCTGTCTGAAATAATTAAGATTGGCACTCCATGACGTGCCATGATTTCTTTTAAGTACATCTCAGCAAGCTTTCCAGTGCTGTCTTTTTCTCGGATCGGTAGGAAATGCGCAGATTTCGTCAATCGATCAACTATCACCCATATCATATTGTGCCCTCTAGGGGTCTTGGGTAATTTCTTTATGAATTCCATCGAGATTTACTCCCACTTCCACATGGGTATCTCTGGTTGTTGTAGTAGGCCGGACGGTTTCTGGTATTCAGCCTTAACCTTAGCACAGGTTAGGAATTTTCCAACATAAACAGCAACGTCGCTCTTGAGTCTCGGCCACCAATAATATTCTTTCAAGTCTTGATACATTTTGCCTGATCCCGGATGGATCGAATATCTCAATTCGTGGGCTTCATCAAGGATGGCTTCTCGAACACCGCCATAGAACGGAACCCAAATACGCATCTTAAAGTATAAGGCTCCCTCTTCATTTGGCACCATATATTTCAACATACCCCGGAGGTATTCAGCTTTACGGTTTTCCATCTTAAGGGCTTCTTGTTGTGCGTCACGAATGCGTGCAGTGAGGTTCGATTGAATAGTCATTTCCAATGCTCGAACCCTTAGGGTCTTAACCCTTTCCTTCCGGCTTAATGCGTCTGCTACAACGTTTGCCTTTCCAGGACGGTACTTGATCTCACAGTCATAATCGTTTAGCAGCTCGACCCAGCGTCGCTGATGCATGTTCAATTCCTTCTGATCAAATATGTGTTGTAAGCTTTTGTGATCTGTGAAGATCGTACATCGAGTACCATATAAATAGTGTCGCCAGATCTTCAGGGCGAATACCACCGCACCTAGTTCCAAGTCGTGCGTGTTGTAATTCCTTTCGTGTATCTTCAATTGTCTTGAAGCGTAAGCGATGACTTTCTGGCGTTGCATGAGCACGCAACCCAATCCTTGGCGCGAAGCGTCGCAGTATACCACGAAGTCTTCGGTGCCTTCGGGTAAAGATAGTATTGGTGCATCGCATAGCTTATTGTTAAGCAGTTGGAAGGCTTTTTCCTGCTTGTCACCCCAGTCGTACTTCTTGTCTTTCTGCGTAAGGGTCGTCAGCGGTTGAGCTATCTTGGAGAAATTCTCAATAAAACGTCGGTAATAGCCCGCTAAGCCCAAAAATTGTCGAACTTCAGTTGGGGTTTTGGGGGCTTCCCAATTCTTTATTGCTTCAATTTTGGATGGGTCTACATGAATGCCCTTATCATTCACAACGTGACCAAGAAATTGTACTTCACGAATTCAGAATTCGCATTTCGAGAACTTCGCATAAAGTTTCTCTTTCTTCAGTAGTTCCAGAATGGTTCTGAGGTGTTGCTCGTGCTCTTCTTTCGTTTGCGAGTAAATCGGGATATCATCGATAAATACAATCACGAATTTATCAAGATATGGTTTGCAGACGCGGTTCATCAGATCCATAAATACCGCTGATGCGTTTGTCAGTCCGAATGGCATCACAAGAAATTCGTAATGCCCATAGCGTGTTCTGAAGGCAGTCTTTGGTACACTTTCCTCTTGAATTCTTAACTCATGGTATCCAGATCGAAGATCGATCTTGGAATAGTAGCTCGATCCTTGCAATTGATCAAATAAGTCATCAATCCTCAGTAGTGGGTACCGATTCTTGATAGTGAGTTTGTTCAGTTCTCTGTAATCGATACACATCCGCAGAGTTCCATCCTTTTTCTTCACGAACAATACTGGAGCTCCCCAAGGTGAGAAGCTTGGCCTTATGAATCCTTTATCCAACAACTCCTGGATTTATGTAGATAATTCTTGCATCTCGGATGGTGCAAGCCGATAGGGTGCCTTGGCTACAGGAGCGGCTCCTGGAACCAAGTCTATACGGAATTCGACTTGTCGTTGCGGAGGTAATCCTGGCAGATCTTCGGGAAAAACATCAGGGAATTCCTTCACCACAGGAATGTCTTCGAGCTTCAGCTCTTCAGCTTTCTTATCTACAACGTGCGCCAGGAAAGCAACACATCCTTTCCTTAAGCACTTCTGTGCCTTTAAATAGCTGATGATTCGTAGAGGTGCGTCTCGTTTTTCTCCATGTATGACGAGAGTTTCATCATTCGCCAGAGGGATGTGAATGATTTTCTCGTGACAAATAACTTCAGCTTTGTTCTTGGACAACCAGTCAATTCCGACCACTACATCGAAGCTACCCAATTGAATAGGTAAGAGGTCGATGCTAAAATTTCGTTCACCAAGTTCTAATGAGCAGCCTCTAACAACTTCGCCTGATTCAACAAGTTTACCATTGGCTAGCTCTATGGAGTAAGGAATATCTAATCTACTAGATTCTATTCCAAGCAGACGTTTAAATTCCACAGACATGAAGCTATAATCGGCACCAGTGTCAAATAATATGGATGCAAAGTGATTGTTAACGAGAAATGTACCGGTGACCACATTAGGGTCCTCGCGTGCGTTCCTTGCTCCAATCACAAACGCGCGTGCCTGAGCATTGTTTCCCCTTGGGCAATCTTTTATGAAATGATCTTTGCTTCCACAGCTGAAGCATCCTTGGTTTTGCCCAGCTCCATTCTCATTTCGTTTACCATTGCCATTTCCATTTCCATTTCCACCATTCCCATTACCAGCACCGTTGCGATTTCCATTCCCGTTCCTTCCTTTTCCCCAACAGTCTTCTGTTTGATGACCCAACCTACCACATTTGTCGCATCTTGGAATGCGACAAGCTCCTTCACGATGATACCTACATTTTTGGCACTTAGGCAGGGTGCCTTGGTATCTTTTGGTAGAAGCATCATTCATGTTTCCAAGAGTTTTCGCTTCCTGAGGCGGGTTGGTGTCACGCTTCTTGTTGTTGAAACCCTTGTTGTTGTTGCGAGTTGCTTGATTCAGATTCGAATGCTTTCTTTTCTTGTCACCAGACGACTCAGCATGCGTCTCGGTCTTCTCAGTAGGGTTCAGTGATAACTTCTTCATACGAACACAATCTTCAGTAAGGCTGACAGCCAGAGTTACAGCCTCAGTGATTGTTTGAGGTTTGGCCGAAGTTACTATGCCGCGAAATTCTGAGGCCAATCCCCAAATGTAGCGTTCAATGCGCTTAAACTCAGGAGTCACCATGTACGGGATCACCCTAGATAAATCGTGGAATCTTCGGGTGTAACCAGTGATGTCAGCACCTTCCATGGTCAAGTGCCAAAACTCAGTTTCCAATCTTTGGGGTTCAGCACGAGAGCAATACTTCTCTCTCATTCGTTCCGTTAGTTCATCCCACGTCAGGCCATAAGCGGCATCATCACCCAGGGTTTGGACTCGCAAGTTCCACCAAGTCAGAGCTTCATCAACAAACAACCCTGTAGCAAAAGTGACTTGCTGATCCGCGGTACACTTGCTCATACGGATGATGGCTTCAGTCTTCTCCGTCCAGCGTACAAACGCTACTGCACCTCCAGTGTCGTCGTAGTTCAGTGGTTTGCAGTCGAGAAACTGCTTGAAGGTGCAGCCTTGAGCTGCGTTTCCTCCAGACGAATCTCCATGTCCGTTACGTCTAGCATTGCTCGGTCCTCCACTGTCTTCGGTGCGGTTTGCCTCGTACTGGGCGATAGCTGCGGAGATTCTTTCTTCCAGTAGAGCGTTCAGCTCTTCAGCAGTCCTTGGCAGTGGGGGAGGAGGAGGTTGATCAGAATCTCGATTGTTCACAATTCTCCTAGGTGCCATGTTCTGACAGAACACAACACAATAGGGTTAGACGTTTGTTTGATATCGTCATACGAGACAGTAGTAGTATATATACACAGGCATATACCACATAAGTGATATCAAACAATTATTACTCCAGCAGAGTACTTAGTAGGCTGGAGGGGTGTTCACGTTTGACCTTTTCTTGTACTGAGGGAATCTATACATGACAAGACTTGCTGTGGTTTTTGTGCACTGAATTCCATAATTATGTATGCATCCATAATCACGTAACTCCTTGCACAGTCCGCACAGTTCGTTTCATCCTCGTATCTCTTCCTTCAGATAGGCCACTGTTTTTAGGTAAAGTCACGTATACCTGTGACATTCTATTTCTAGTATATGTATATATCAATTATCACACATAATTGCAAGTAATTCTTAATCACAGACAAGTGCTACTCCAGTGCACCCTAAGTCTCGTAGTGTCTTTTCTTGACTCTTGTAAACAGTTTCAGGTAGTGGATGTCGCGGAAAGTTTTATGCAATGAAAACTTTTTGAAAAATTGTTTTCGTGAAAGGATCCTAGAGATTGTAGTCTAGACTCGAGAAGGAATCCTGGTTCACTACAATCGCAGCTCTGATACCAATCTGTCACACCCCTTTCTTAGGCGGAAGCACGAGGTGTGATCATGAAAGGTTTTCATTGCATACGATTGGTAAACATACTACATGCTCGTAAAAATAACTCCAAATGCAAAACATTACATAACGGAAATCATAGTTTAAGTGTTTACAACACGAGACGGCATATTGTCTTAAGAGTTTACAACTTTATTCAACGATAAACGTAAATGACATCCAAGAGCATGAGTAAGACCGCGCGCACATCCATTCTAGTTATCTGAAATACATGTGAGTTTTGGAAAAACGTCAACATAAAGTTGGTGTGAATTCATGCAGTTCTTGTATTGAACGTTTGTATACTTTGTATGAAAACATGGTATGTATCTTGTATAAATCAAGTATTCTTGTATAAGTCAAGTACTTTTGTATAAATCACGTACTCTTGTATAATTCAAGTATTCTTGTATAAATCACGTATTCTTGTATAAATCACGTATTTCTGTATGTATCAAGGTTGTTAATGGGTTGCAAGGCCATTAACATGTGACACGACATAGGAAGCAACCAAACCATAGGCATTTTTCTAGTTGTCGATTCTGAGACACAAAAGCACTACTTGGTACTCGTTCTCACCAAGAGTGTGGCTGCCCGAAACCCGTTAGATCTAACCTTTTGTTCTGCGGTCTAGGTATATTGTTGATTAATGGTGCTTATGGTACCCTATTCGTGACACGATTTCTCGTATCATTTCTCATATCACTTCTTGTATCATTTCTCGTATCATTTCTCGTATCATTCCTTAAAACGCATCATACTTGGTACACGTTCTCACCAAGAGTGCTTCTTGTTTTTGTATCATACCATTTGTAAACATTGTAACATTTGTAACATGTATTTCACCCCCGAAGTTATAAAACTGAAAACAGTTAAAAGAAAAGGGGGAGCATGAACTCACAACTTTGCGTTCCTGCGTCGTAAACTTCACCGGATTTGCTTATCTAGCGTCGTGACCTAAACGTGTTTTATTAACGTTAGTCACTAGACTTGTATCGCACAAGTACAAGTCACTATCTTTTGTATATGTGTTCTTGTGTTAAAAATAATTTATATTTTTAACTATTTGTCTTACTTATATTATTTTCTCAAAACAATAAATATAAGTATCTTGTATTTTTCACCCGAATTATGTATTTTGTTCACAACTTCATTTCATGTTCATAACTTGTCCAAGTTATATAATCTATCAAGTAATATATTTTCCTAAATATATATTCTCTTATATTTGTCTAAGTATGTTGTATGTGTATTTTTGTATTTTCACTCCTTATGAGTATTTAGAGTATTTTCAAGTCTTAATACACTATTACATGTAATACATACAACATACACTTAGCACAAAAATTGGTGATCAATAAATATATATATTTTTCTTTAAAAAAATATACTCAATATCAATTTTAATCTTGAAGAAATAATCATTTCTTACCTCAAAAATTAGGGAAACCTTGGTAAATGTTTTTGGATACATTTTTAGGGAATAAGTTTCTCAAAGACTTATATTTTTCTAAGTGT
Organism: Helianthus tuberosus; assembly: GCA_030545235.1. Classification (NCBI taxonomy): domain Eukaryota; kingdom Viridiplantae; phylum Streptophyta; class Magnoliopsida; order Asterales; family Asteraceae; genus Helianthus; species Helianthus tuberosus. The sequence continues at coordinate 3,663 of JARYGA010059579.1, read as the reverse complement.
CAAAAATTTATAGAAATTTTGACAGAGTTTCCCCTAAAAATGGAGGTTTCCCATGTTTTCAAAACATGTGTTTATTTTCTTTTAAATCATCATCAAACATCAACAACTTATTCTACACTTATCAAGTGCCAAAATCAAGTAAATCACACTACATCATGAACTTGAAGTTTTGTAAACACTTGTAGTAACTTACCATGTTATTTAGTAAGTTTAGTTACCCTCAAAAACATTGTTGTTTGTATGTAAATCACATTATTAAAAGATTTGGTCCTTTACAACTTGTAATCACATTTTACAAAAATGTTTATTTATAACATCTTCTTGTTTTTCTAGTATCTTTACACTTATTTTATCACCAAAATTAGTGTAAGTTTAGTAAAAATCATGATCTTTCAAAAATCATATTTTGAACTTGGTTTTCTTAGAAAATCATTCATAAATCTTGGATTTATAAGCTTACTAGCTCATTTTGTTCATTACTTTTCAAGAAATCATTTTGCTTTCAAGTTCATGTTCAATCAAGAAGATGATCATTTTATGTTGTTACATAATCATCTCCCAACTTGCTAGATCATGTGCTTAATCACAATCTAGCAAGCTTCATGTAATGATCATCCTCAATATCCCTAATAAACAACAAGCAATCACCATATATCTACTAAACAATATCATTTCGTCCATTTTTCATCATATGTAAGCTTATGTTTCATGATTCATGTGTATGTTCATTAGTGTTCTTGAGTTAATCATTAAACAACAACTTTTAACCACTAAAATATGAAGTAAACAAGGGTGTTCAAGAATCTTACAACTAGCTTAAAGCTAGGGAAGAAACAATGGAGAAATCGAGTGGATAAAAGCACACGGAAGAGGTCCTTCAAGATTCAAGAGTTCCAAGCCTCGTGAATCACCTTCTTGCACTTCAAAATGATCTTGGAATGGTTAGATGATGGGTGAACAATGGTGGTGGTGGTGGCCCTATGTTCGGCCGAGAACAAGGGAGCAAGGGAGAGAAGGGGTGGTGTGTTGTGAAGATGAAGATGTTGATGAGTTTATAAGTTCTAATCTCTATTGTCCAAAAGATATAGTGTCTCCATTAGTACAAGCACATCTAGATCAAATCCCAAGGGTAGATTATAGAAGATTTTAGGAAGATTTAGATAAATCTTGTGTGGGGCCCCTCCATAACCGATTACATATGTGGGGGGGGGGGGTTTAGTGTAATATTTGATGGTAAGTAGGTGATTTAATTGGAGGTTAAGTGTAATGCCTAGTGTTTAATGTATTTCTTGCATTTTGTAGTACGTTTAAGTGTTCGAGAACCATAACTAGCTCAGAAATAAGTAAACAATGCTTCTAGCAATATTTTTGTGTTCCGGGTAATGTCCAGTTGTTCGGTTAAGTACCGGTTCGTTAAAGTGCTAAATTGCATTGTTTAGTGTCTTTCAAGTACCCTTTTGTAACACTTTCAATTCCCGACACTTAGGGAAGTATTCTGGATGATAAATCATGATTTCTTCATAATATTTATTTGTTGAAAAGCTGATTATAGCTGAATTTAATAAAATTCTGCACTTAAAGTGCGTTTCGGGTGTTTTTTAGTGCGTATTTTAGCTTCCGGATGGTCTATATGTTAACCCTTGTATGTACTCTTGGGTTTTAATGTATTCTTGTCGTTGGACCTACACCTAGGCCCCAACTACCACACGAGCATGAAAAATCACATATATCCTATTGGTACCACATTACTTGCAATATTCAAGATCCAATTCCATATGACTAACGGCCACATCTACCATTAACACCAACCATTAGATGCTTCTATTTATAAACCGACTAATCAGATCATCGGAAAGATGAACATAACTCACGCATAGAACTTTTTAAAAATGTTGCCTTTACAAAACATTTTAGATAGCCAATGAGGTTGTGGTGGAGTGGTAAGGGAGAGATTTGGGTTTCCAAAAGACCCAAGTTCAATTCCTGCTTCTCCCCCATTAGTTTTCAGCGGCACCTGGTGATGATGGGAGACTAGGCAAGTATGCGGCGATCGCTAGTTTGATCCTCGAACTGAATGAGTTTTTTTGTGTATGAATTTCGCTAGTAGCTCATTTGAAGGATTCGTTGGCCGTTAAAAAATAAAAAAGATTTTAGATATATAGTATTTGTTTTCATGTTACAAAAATCATAGTATTTGGATTTCGCAATGTATATTTTTAGTTTTTTATTTAACATAGGATTTAGTTTCTCAATTCTAATTTATTACACCAGAATGGTTTTCGTGAAATGCAATGAGAAACACAAAAATTGGTAATCACATAACCGAATTAATCGATAAAACTAAACAAAAAAAATAACCAAACCAAAAACCGGTGAGTAGTTAATTGTTTTTTCTAAAAACCGAAAGTAGCAGGTCGGTTATGGTTATCAATGTTTTTATACCCACCATAACCGAACCGAACTGACACGTAGTAAAATCATTGTCTTATTTTGACTTTTCATCTTTTTTAATATTTGATATTTTTGGTTGAACGTTTATATGAATTTGTGGGTTATCTCATATCGTTTTGGTTGAATACTTGAATGTTTGTTTGAATATATGAATTATATCATATTTTTGTTTGAATATTAGGTATTAAATTGTACCAATACTATAAACTAGGGGAATGATCCACTAAAAAGTGAATTTTGCCTAAGTAGCCTAAGAAGGATTGTGATGATGACATGTGACACTCCTAATAAGTAGGAATGAAGGGCATTTTGGTCCTTATAAATAGAAGTGAAAATGACATGTGGCACCCCTTTTGTTTTTTAAAAATACAACAAAATAAATCTAGTACAAAAAAATCTAGCACAAAAAATGTAGTACAAAAAAATATAGCACAAAAAAATCTAGTACAAAAAAATATAGCACGAAAAAATTCAGCAAAAAAATGTAGTACAAAAAAATCCAGCACAAAAAATTGAGAAAAAAAATGTAAAATAAAAAAAATCCAGCACAAAAAATTTAGCAAAAAAAAATTAGTACAAAAATCTAGCACAAAAAAAATGTTATACAACATAGAAATACAACACATTTTAGTGGGTTTTTTTAGTCTTCATATTTTCTATAGCAATATGGTACTCAAATTAAAGATAAAAATACGCTCGATTTTATGGTGAAATTTTTATGAAAAAATAATGCCGTATAAAAAGTTATGAACGTTTAAAAAATTGGGGTGGAATATGCATGTGTCTTGCATGTAGAGAGAGAAAGTCCATAAATAAGATTTTTCCCAAGATACCCTTGCACTCCTCCTTTCTCCTACACTTTCATCTTAACCATTGATTTGAAAAATAAATGGCTAAGATTACTTCTCATCCTACTTAGGCAAAATCAACTTTTTATTTGATCTTACCCCCTATAAACTATATGTATTTTTTAGTATATGTAATATGTTAAAATATACAAATGCGTAATAACAATTTACTCCACGGTAACAAAAAGGTTATTTTTAGCTAAGCCTAAATTCACAGTCAACCGACGCATATCCAACATCGCGGTTATAGTTATGGTTTTGAGCAAAAGCCAATCAAAACTAACCCATGCACACCCCTGAATTAGGATCAAATACATAGTTTCCTAAAAAATAGGAAGGGTATCAAACTGATTCCGGTTAACCT
>JARYGA010059578.1:0-109788 GCA_030545235.1 Helianthus tuberosus | reverse complement strand
AAGTAATTAACTGAAATTCAGCACAGTCATTAAGCATTAATCATTGTCTAATAATTGTACGGATGCATGCAAATTTGACAATTGTCACACAGGCATTCTGCAAGACTTTGTCAAACAGGTTGAAAAGCAGTTTGACTTGCCAGTAAAAGTCTTTAAGAGTGACAATGGCACAAAATTCAGAAATAGGGAGTTGGATGAGTTTTGTGTCACACCCCAACCGATGGCGGAAACATCAGGGCGCGGCACTGAGCGAAACAGATTGTCCAAGAGATTCCATAGCAACTACGATTACCAATTATTTAAGCATCACGTCCCATACCATGACATAATAAGTAACATAGTTATTACAGACAAGTAGTTCTCTAAGACAAATAAGATACTATTCCGACAACTCAGATTTTATTTAGTTTGTTTCTAGACTCTTCCTAAATTGATTCCACAAAAGCAGGCAAGCATCCTAGCATCTTAAACACCTGTCACATACGTTAAAATAGAGGTCAATACACATAGTGTAAAAGTGAGCATACAAGTTTAATAGTATAATAGTAGCAAAAGCGAGTTTACACATAACCAGCATGTAACATGTATAATGTGAAGCTAGTAGGTTATCGACAATGAAATATGCACAGACGTGACTGTGAGTTGTTGAATGCGCAACACATATCACCACCATGACAGGTGAAGAAATACCCTTAGCAACCCCCGTCCACGACAGGTGCTGAGTCCAAACTATAGTACTATCGTTGCTAAGGTGTCAGGAAACAATCATTGTGTAAACATAACATACAAGCATTCATCGAGTAACACGTATAACATGCAGTAGAGGTTAGCGTATAAAAGTGTTTGCGTTGTGTGATTGATGTGATTTGATATAAGTAACGTATGTAACACCCAAAAGTGCTTTAAGCAAAAAGGGATCGAGTATACTCACAGATTGTGTTTAGTAAATAAACACTCTCTTGGATTGAAGGGAGCGCTGGAGAGTTAGCCTGATTACAGAACGATAGCATACACGGTGAGCGGTATGTAAAACGATGCAAGTGACTGAGTGACGAAGGGACATCCGTACGGATGGCAATCTGGACGGATGGTCATCCGGTCGAATGGCCATTCGGTCGGTTTGCCATTCGCTTGGGATGGATGTGTTTGTGTATGGTGTGGCTTTGAAGTTTTCGTTGTAGCATTTTGAAAACAGAGAAGTATCTCTTCCTTTCAGGTCGTTTGGTCGAATGGTCGTTCGGTCGGATGGTAATCCGTCCATTGAGACATTTCTAAGAGGACAAGTTCACTACAGGATTGTCATTCGATCGGATGGCAATCCGTTATAACGGATGACCCTTGGAAATTGTAAAAGTGTTAAGTGGTGATGACCATATGTCATCCGTTCAGTGACTGACTCGTTTTGAAATTTGCTAAGTATGAAAAGTTTTGTGGTTGGATTGAGACGGTATGACAACGTGTTAAACAACGGGAATTCCCTCAAGTTCCAAGTTATCCAATCGGACGGGAACCACCCCATTCCAACCAGTTAACTTTTCTTGACGGTTGTTCATGTTCAACCCGTGAATCAGTCGTCTCTTCCGATGAAATCCATTCTCAGTACAACCCTTCACTATAGAATGAGTAGAGGGCCCGAATGATTTCTGATTCTATCGGTTTTCGAGCTAGAGAGTGTAAAAGCGTCGAAAGAAAGTTATGAAAACATCTTTCAATCCTTTTACTCTTATATTTAGGATGAAATCAGTGTTAAAACATGTGGAAATCTCTTAGATCTGAGTTGTTCTTGGTGGGATGATGTCACACTTTGAAGTTCTTAAGAACCCCATGATGACATCATTCTAGAACACCTCAAATTGGGCAGATTCCATGGTTAAAAGTGAAGATTCAAAGGTGAAAATGATGAAGAAGTGTGTATAGATGATAGATGTACAAGATTTGAGTTGGAAACTTACAAGAATCGCGAGAAATCGAAGGGGAAAGGCCTGAGAAGTTGAAGAGTCACACCAGAACTATCACATCACTATTTGTGATGTGACAAGGGCTATTTATAGGATTCCAAAAAGGGAAAGCGGCGCAGTGTAATGGATCGGATGGCAACCCGATCGGATGGTCATCCGCACGGATGACCATTCGATCGAAGGGCTGCCGCGAGTTGGTTTTCGTGTTTTCATTTTGTGTGTTGAGCTTTGTGATGCGTTTCGAGTAAGCGATGCGATAGTATTTCACATTAATTACCCAAATAACCTAACTAACAGTCACAAACCTAAACATATCCATTCTGCGTTTTTTTGTTGCGATGAGATTGCGTTGTGATAGATTGCAATTGCGTTTTTGAATAATCACCACAAACATAATTAAACATGCACAAGTAACACATAAGTAGCACACACACGTAAAACAATAACAAGAACACATAATTCGGGTTGCGATGCGATAGCGATGCGATTAGCGGTAAGTCAATTATCGATAAACTGCTATTTATTAACATGCACTCCACATAATAAAACTAAGGTAACTTAAATTAAAGTATCGATTACAAATCGGAGAGTACAATCAGTAGTTAAGCAAGGAGTGACAGATCGCAATTAGCAATCTTTTCTTCCTTTGACTTTGACTTGTACTTTGACTCCAGAAACGCGGGTTGTTACATTTTGTGTGTCAAAAGGAATTGTAAGGCAGTACAACATTCCAAGGACACCAGAATAAAATGGGGTTGTTGAAAGAAAGAACAGGACACTGATTGAGGCTGCCAGAACCATGCTTGCATATTCAGGTTTGCCATTAACTTTCTGGGCAAAGGCTGTAAACACTGCCTGCTATGTCCAAAAAAGAGTTTTAATAAACCCCAGGCATAAAAAGACTGCCTATGAAATTCTGTATAAAATCAAACCACTGATCTCATACTTTAAAGTATTTGGTTGCCATGCTTTATTTTAAACTTGAAGGACTTAATTTCAAAATTTGCAGCCAAAATAGATTGTGGTTATCATTTGGGCTACTCAACCACTGCTAAGGCCTACAAAGTGTTTAACACTAGGACTAAGTGTGTGGAAGAGACTTTGAATGTAAAGTTCAATGAACTTTCTTCAATGAAAATCCCTACAACCCTGCTGAGTTATTTGATCTTGATAAATTCACATTTGAAAATGTTTCTATCTAGACTAACAGTGCAGGTCCATCTCAACCTCCTCCACCAGACAATGGATATGAAGTGATAATTCCATAACAGAAGTTCACATGCATTGCCAGGGCAACAGATGTTCAAAATAGCTGTCAAAGCTCAACCACTGCTACATCAACAGTTGTTGACCAAAGTAGTCCTCAAACCCGTGCTTCCACATCCTCAAACACTGTTGATAAAAATCTTCAAACAGTGGATAAAAATCAACATGTTTTCACACCAATTCCTCCTATTCCTCCACCTCCATTTCAAGACACTGTTGGATCATCAAAGTCACCAACAGTTGTTAGCTCAGATGATTCACATCTGCAGCCCTCACCCTTAAATGCCATTGTTCCATACAAAGGGGATTTAATCTTCTTGAAGTCTCATCCACCAGACTAAATCATTGGCAACATCAGTGAAGGGGTGCTCACCAGAAGTCAATCCTAAAACATCTGGCTTTTTGCTGGCTTTCTATCACTTCATCAACCAGTCAAGTACCAAGAGGCACTGAAAGACAACAGTTGGGTGGAAGGCATGCAAGAAGAGCTCCAACAGTTTAAAAGACAACAAGCATGGGAGCTTGTACCACTACCAGAGGATGTGAGTCCTATTGGCACAAAGTGGGTCTTCAAAAATAAAAATGATGTAAGGGGCATTGTTGTCAAAAATAAAGCAAGGCTTGTGGTTCAAGGTTTCAGACAAGAAGAGGGCATTGACTATGATGAAACTTTTGCCCCTGTTAGCAAGATTAGAAGCTATCAGACTGTTTCTGGCCTTTGCTGTCAACCACAACATAAAGGTGTTTCAAATGGATATCAAATGTGCATTCCTCTATGGTAAGATTCAAGAAGAGGTATATGTTTGTCAACCTCCTGGTTTTGAGGATCCATTTTATCCAATTCATGTCTACAAGCTAAATAAAGCTTTGTGTGGCTTGAAACAAGCACCTAGAGCCTGGTATGAAACTCTTTCCACCTTTCTTCTCTCTATTGGTTTCACATGAGGCAAAATTGACAAAACACTGTTTTTAAAATAGATAGGGAAAGATCTGATGATTGTCCAGATTTATGTGGATGACATCATTTTTGAAGCACATGTAACAAAATGTGTGAAGAGTTCAGACAACTCATGACAGCTGTGTTTGAGATGAGTGCAATGGGTGAACTACAGTGCTTTCTTGGTCTCCAAGTAAAGCAACTGCAAAATGGTGCTTTCATTCATCAAAGCAAATATGCTCAAGAACTTTTAAACAAATTTGAGATGAATGATTGTAAACCATGTAGTACACCCATGGCAACCACCAAGCTAGTCATGACTGATGAAAAGGATGATTTGGTTGATCAAACCTTATATAGAAGCATGATTGGGTCTTTATTGTACCTAACTACATCTAGGCCAGACATCATGTTTGCAACATGTGTTTGTGCAAGATCCCAATCAGCCCCTAGGGAGTCTAACCTCATAGCTGTAAAAAGGATACTCAGATACATAGAAAGTGCTCCCACACTTGGTATCTGGTACCCTGCTAATGGGAATGTTAAGCTTTCAGGTTTCTCAGATAGTGACTTTGCTGGATGCAATACAACAAGGAAGTCCACATCAGGAGGGTGCCAATTTCTAGGTGATTGCTTAGTATCTTGGCAAAGCAAAAAACAAGCAGCTATTTCAACATCCACTGCTGAGGCAGAGTATATAGCTGCAGCAAGCTGCACAGCCCAACTGTTATGGCTTCAAAATCAACTGCTGGATTTTGGTATTACTGCCTTAAAGACACCTCTCATGTTGGACAGTCAGGCAGCAGAAAATATCATCAAAAATCCAGTTTCACATTCAACCACCAAACACATTGACATAAGACATCACTTTATGAGGGATTACTATGAAAAATGTTTGATTTCTCTGCATCATGTTCATACTAAAGATTAGCTGGCAGATGTGCTAATAAAAGCATTAGACATATCCACCTTTGAAAGCTTGATCTCTAGAATTGTCATGCTTAACATGGAATAACAGGCAAAATCCTATTTTTCTATGAATAAAAAGCATTAAAATGTTTTCAGAAAATCAAAAATCCATCCTTAAAAATAGTTAAAAATGAAAGTTTTCATTAATCCTTAAAAGTATGTCATAACCACTGTTTTGGTTCAAACATCTGATTGTTAAAAAAGTTATCCACTGCTGAAAGGCAACCTCTGTTCCTTTATTTTCATTGTTAATCACTGTTGTCAAACCTCAGTGTTGTAACCCACTGATGGCTATCCACTAATAGTTAAAATCAGCCACTGTTCTTCATTTTCACCACTGTAAACCACAGATATTGATCATCAGTGGTTTCCTAAACAACTGTCATCCATTATTCATCAGAGGTTGTCACGTGGACAGTTCTTAGCCGTCCGATCTTTGTAACCGCTACCACATCAGCATTCACTTTTTCGCCTTTATAAAACCCTAATTAAAACCCCAATCAGAGGTTTCACTGCCGAATCGAATTCAAAAATCCTTTCAAAAGCGGTTTCCATCTCTTTCATTCATCTTCTTCTTCAACTCGCAAATCACCATGGCTCTTGCTCTCAAAAATCCTCATAACTATTTGTGTACCTTTGAGAAAACAAAGAAAAACTCAGATTTCCACACCATCATCGATGCTCTTTCTTCATCAAAGTACAAAACTTTGTTGACTTGTAATGCTCCAATCTATCAAGAAACCCTACGTGAATTCTAGAAAAATGCAAACATTGAAGTTCAGGACAAAAAGCCATGGGCTATCACATCAGAAGTAGGAAAAATTCTTGTTTTCATCACACCACAAACAATCTCTAAGGTTTTTGAGATGAATGATCACACATGTAAAAATTCTTTCCCTAAAACTGAGTACCAGACAGATTTGGCCGAAAGGGGGTTTCAGGGACAAATGAATAAAGCAACTTTGCAAAAATGGTATTTCCCACCTCCCATGAAATTTTTATTTCATACCCTGCTAATGTGTGTTTCAAATAAAACTACAGCTTTCAATGAAATCCCATTGAAAATCCAATACTTAGGCTATGCTATCATGGCAGAAGTTGATTTTAATTACTCCCAAGAGATTTTCAATGATATGGTTAAAAATATTAATAATATAAAAAATATAAAAGAAAAAAAGAAACCATTTTTGCTGTTTCCTAGATTTTTGAGCTATTACTTACAACAGAAAATCCCAAAGGATAGTGCACAAGTACTTATCCAGGGTGCTCCTTGTCAAATAAACAGCCTTTCTTCTGAAACTTTTACAAGGCTATCAGAGTCAAAAGATTTGAAAACACAAACAGAGGAACCTGAGCAAACTTTGGATGAGTCCACATCTGCTCCTCAGGTTTCTGCTGTTGAGCCCACTGCTCATAGTGACCACAGCAACACAACCACTACTGTGCAACCCCCACCAAAAATCACCAAAAAGCCAAAAAGAAAATCCAAAAAGCCCACCAACCCATCCAAAAAGGACCTTCTGGAAGATGAGATCCCAGAACTAACTCTTGTGACAACACAAAAGTCACCAATAACCACTGCTGCTACTTCATCACAGTAGATGGTAGAAAGATTTCAACCTGAACCTGAGCCTGAAACTCCTCCTGCATCCTCACAAAAAGATCAGGTTGTATACACAGGGACACCACATTATGAATCTCTGGATCCACTTGAACCCATCTTCCACAGCCCTGCTCCCGGGGCAAATTCTCTTTCAACCCCTATCCTCACTTCACAAATCCCACCATCCATTATACCTCTGTTGAAAGCATTGGATATGGATCAGACACAAATCAGTTCTTCTCAATAACCTATCACTGAGAATACACTCCAACAAGTGACCGAGTCTGATTCCTCTACCCTTGCTAACCCATCAATAGTTGAGGAGGTTACACCCCTAGAGTTACAAGTAACTCTTGGTGGTAGTTCAAGTGGAGCAGCTACTACAGGTGTTGAATCCACTGATTTACACCTGGACAGTAGTTTCATTAGTCAGACTCCCTTGAAGGCAATTTCTTCCTTGGGAACCAAGGTGACCACTAGTATGTTCCAGTTAACCACTAGTGTGTTTACCAAGGTAACCACTACTGAAGAAAGAACTCCCCGGTACCAAGAAAAAGGGGCATCAGTGGATGAACCATTAGAGACTTCTCCTGGTCCAACTGCTGATACAACCACTGCTAGTGGGAAATCAGATGATCCCATTCACTTGGGTGATGGTTTAAAATAAAGAGAATTGACGGAGAGAGTTGACAAAATTGAAACATCTGTGGCAGATATCAAAAATATGCTGAAACAGTTGTTACAATCCTCAAAGGCTCCATCCACTGCTTCATCATCTACTCCTACCACCACTGAGCTATAGCAACTTTTCCAACCTATGCTTCATCAACAAAGGAAATATGCTAATCAACAACACGAAATTCAGCTACAACTGTTCAGAAATGTGATGGATGCAAGGTATAAGGATACTAAAGATGACATTAAAGCCATCAAAGCTCATTTACTTCAAACCATTGGTACTTCTCCTCCTACAATTGTCTATGTAGAAAACCCTGATGATGCCACAAAGGGGGAGAAAGGAAAGAAAGAAAAGGATGGTTTGTATCTAGAACCTGATCTAAAGCCTAAACCAATTGTAGAAATTCCAAGGCCAGGTGGTACAAAGAAGGTTGATGTGACTCTCAATGCCTTTGCTGAACAAAAAGCAGACAGAAAAGAGAGAATGGAACAAAAGGGTGCCAAAAGATTTGAAAAGGAGAAGAAAGTTTTGATGGCTAAGGAAGAACAAGGTACTTCAAACAGAAGAAAGACTACCAGAAAGGTCAGCTAACCCAAAACCACACCTTCCAAAACCACTAAACATACTCCTAAAATCCCCAAAAGTTCCTCACCTCAAACCACAAAGCCAACAGATGTTGAGACACCTGTTATATCAACAGCTGTTGATACATCAATGGTTTCTATAGATGTTGTTTCAACCAATGCTCTTGTCACTTTACCAACCACCACTCAATCCACTGCCACACCAAAAACTACATCTCCACTTCAAAAACCACCTGCCAAAAAGTAGAAGACAACAGTTGACACTTCAACAGTTGTAATGACAACAGTGGTTGAGACACCAGTTGTTTCAACAGCTGTTAGTCAGTCACCCATCACTTCAAACACTTCTTCCCAAGCCATAATCCTTTCTGTTACAAAACTTCAAACAAAAACACCTTCTCCCAAAAAGGTGTATACAAGAAAAAGAAAGTTTCAGGTGCATGATGATGACATACCAGCACCTATTCCTATTTCATCCACACCCTTCAATCAAATCAAACCTCAACCTTTCATTCCACCAAAACTAGCCAAACCAATCACTGATCCAAAAACATTTGAAGGACATGATCCTGAAAGGGTTGTACCATTAGCAGCAGATTATCCACTAGAGCTACATGCAGTTGAAAATGAAATGAGACAATTTTACACAGTGGATGACCCTGCCAAAAGAAAATTTCCATCCCTCACTGGTTTCAGACCTCCCAAAAACTTGGATGAGCTTTTAAAACTCAAAGTAAGGCAAGCTGAATTACAAGCCAAGTATGAATGTCAGGGAGAGAATGATAGGAGCATCTCAAGTTGAATGCAGCTTCTACTTAGCAAAGTCAAAAAGTTGGAAGACTATGCAAGAGATTTGAGTAAAGAAATGTCTAACTTGCCACCAGATGCTGACCTACAAAAGGAGTTGAGAAAAGACCTCCTAGACCTGATCATGAGAGAAAAATTATATCCTGCCAAGGTTGAGCAGTTCAAAGACTGGCCACTCATTGCTCTGAAAAGTGAAGCAAACATAGTTAAAAGGATAAAGAATGATCCAGGTATGAAAAGATCTGCACCAAATTGGAGCAAGTACAAAAAGGCAATTGCTGATCTTACCTTAGAGTACAAAAGAAACAAGCAAGAGCTGGTTGCAGCAAAATTTGGTACAGCCAAAGCCATAGCAAAATGGTCAAGGCAATACACTGAAATGTCATATGAGAAGCTGGAAAGACAAAGAGAAACATATCCTAAACTTCCAAAGAAACCAACATACAGAAGGAAGAAAATTGATGAGTCTCAACAGCAGGCCCTCTCTTTGAAAACATTGTTCACATCATCTGACACTTCCATCATTACTTTGAATCAAATGAAGAGGCAAAAATAGACTGATGCAGAAGATGCTGAAAGTGAAGCTGTGTATATGAAAGAGGCCATCAAAAGAATGATTCAAGAGGATCCTGACTCAGCAAAGCTACAAGAAATTGCCAAAAGAGTCTTGAGCAGGCCTCCATCAGCAAACTCATCAAAAGTAAAACTTCTCCCAAGAAACCCACTGAACTCAAAAATACTAAAGTGGAAGTCTGATCAAAAGACCACGTATTGACTTTGCTCAAGTCCAGTGGAGAAGTTAAGCAAATATCAAGGGAGGATGCACTAGGCCTGGGTGTAGCTGACCTCCAACCTCCAAGATCTATTAGAGCTTCAACTATACAGGGATGAGGATGATGAAGATTCTCTGAACTTTGAATTACAATTCAAAGGGCAAATCAGGGAAAAATTGATGAGGCAATAAAGATCAGGAATAATGAAGGGTTTTGGCATCATCTGTTCCAAGGGAGATTGTTGGGATTGAACCTTACAAAGGAACAGATGATATAAAGCCAAAACTGGTTCAGAACAGTGGATCATCATAATCAGTGTTTGCACAAAGATCTTTCCCCTTGACAGTGGCTCTAACAACTGATTGATTCCAAGTACTGCCCAATATAACTGTTGCTGATCTAAGACTGATGAAGATTAAAGTACTGAAGCTCAATCTACTGATGTGTCCCAAGCACTGTTAAAAGACCAAAACACTGCTCCTCCAAAGAACTGATCATCCTTTGAAGAAAGCACTGATGCTCAACATCAGTGCTTATGCTACAACAGTGGAATGAAGAATCAGTGGTTTATTTATGTATTGCCTATGTAATCAGTAGTTTAATAATCAGTGGTTATATAGAACAGTGTTTGTAGTTTGTTAGGAAGTTAGATGTCACTTTCATGGTGACGTCAGCCGAAGATGCTCAGTGGTTGAGTTGTATTATAAATAGAACAGTACCCTGTACTGTTCTGGTGGCTCTGTTCATCTAATTCATTCTGTACGAACAATCACTGAGCTCAGGCTGAGGGGGAGACTTGTGCATGCATGCATTTTATTTGTTAATTGTAATCAAATACAATCATTCGATTCAGTGTTAAACATGTGTGCTTAAACTTTTCTTCCATTGATTGTGTTATCAAAGTTTATTTCATTATTCCGCTGCAATTCATCTATGTTTCATCTTCACTTTAATTAGACAAACACAATCTAAGAAACTCAGATCCTAACATCTAATAATGTGATGTATTTTGTGTTGATCATGTTGTTTAGATCTAAACATGATGATCTAAACATCAAGATGTTTAGATCTTAACAAGATCATCATCCACCTAATCCATGAACTTTACTACAATATAAAAGTGATTTTTAACATGTTATGACTTTTACAAAGGTTAAACACCATGATTTACACTATGATGGTTTTAAAAAGTGTGTTAATCAATGTGTTTAGACAAAAGATCAAGACCTTAAGGTATGTTAAATATGATGGTGTAAGTAATCTTGTTAAAAGATTTAAAAGTGTTATCATATTGTTATTAAAAATATATAAAGTTTAAGGATTATGAGGATAATTATGTGTGAAATATTAATTGAAAAAGTGGGTTTTGAAACTTGAATTGAGATTGTTTGTGATTAAGGGGCTTAAACATGGATTAAATACGTTTTTAAAACATGGAAAACGCCATAGTTTAGGGGAAACTATGGCGAAATTTTCTAAAAATATAATCACGATTAAAGTGTGATTAACGGGGTTATTAACGAGGCTAAATGCGATTAGTGACCTTAATCATGATTAAGGAAGTTTTAGTGAAAAGGTTTATGTCACACCCCCAAAACGTCGCAGCGGAATATAAAACTTAGTGGTGACGGAAGTTGGTGCCCATTAATATCTTGTTGAACAATGCATCAAATTGTTGGACATTTTAACTTAATTAAAACATAGATTTTAAACATAAAGTTTCAAAACACGACACAACCACAACATAGTTTAGTTGTCTTGATCCTTATGGATCTTATTACATTTGTCCAAAATTGTTTTAAAAGTTTGTCCAACACATTAAGAAACCAAACATGCATCAACAACCACAAGATACACCATAATTCCCGAAGCCGAACTCAAGTACCTGAAGAACACGTTAAAATCAAGTGTCAACACAAAGGAAGGTGAGTTCACATATTCAAATTTAAAATAATTTGATCCCATGGAAAAACTTTCTAATTATGTGTTTATTATAAAAACATCCATATAATTTCCAAGAAAGTTAATTCATTTCCTTGTAAAATAACTCAAGGGTCAGCCGTCGCAAGCGTTTCTCAAAAACCTTCGACCAAGAGCGTCTTCCCAAGTTTACATATTAAATTTATAGCATCAAATGTTCAGACTCGTAAGTTAGCTAGACATTACGAACTATATATTTACAATGAAGGTATAATCAATTATAGACAATGAACAGAATATCAATTCGTCGTTTGATTTGACACGGAGTGACCGGTCACGACGGGGTTGTCAACCCGATAAATCTACCAACAATTCCTCGCGTGCAATACTTAAATGATTAAACGACATCACTTGCGCATGGCCCATCTCAAGGCCATCTATGATGCTTGCCTCAAGTACAATATATATATCCTACTAATATGACAAATTTAATATAAAACGTTGTACGAATTTACTGAAATCCCTGGGACCAAGCAAATTCATCCCAACAATACGGTCGTTTTCTCTGAAACACTGTACAAATCCCCGTTTCATCCCGAAACATATATATATATTCACCAAAACCGTTTCATCCAGAAACATATATTTTCACCAAAACCGTTGCACCCGAAACATATATTTTCACCAGAACCGTTTTATCCCGAAACATATATTTTCACCAAAACCGTTTCATCCCGAAACATATATTTTCACCAAAACCGTTTTATCCCGAAACATATATTTTCACCAAAACCGTTTCTCCCCGAAACATATACTTTATCAAATCCATATATTTTCAATGAAAATATATAATTTATATCAAAAGGTATGTTTTATTCCAAAAAAAAAAACATTATAAAACCCTTTTTGGCGTGTTCTACCCCCAAAACATATACAAAACAGTAAAAAGAGGGGGCTTAGTGACACTCACCTTTGGGTGCGTATTTTAAATAGCACAATCCCACAAATTGATTTCTACACGTCCTATTATGCATAGGAACAATTTTATCAATCAATATATCACAAAAATTCCTAAGTTTCTCCGTATCTTAAAATTTCACATAATTATGAGATTTTCTCAAAAATTTATCGTTTTAGATTATGTTGGCACGTTAATATATATATGAGTTCATATATATATATATATTTAAGATTTTACGACTTGAACGATTTTATTGGTGACCATTATCATGTAAATCCGTTAACACACCCGTTTATACGTAATATATCTACGATTTGTGCGTCGTAATATATATACATAAACGTACACATAAATTAAGCATCGTAACATGCGAAATCTCGTTAACTTATTTATTTTGTCATTTTTAGGGCATGCATACATAAAATAACTTATATGTATCAATTTTCATGATCGACAAACAAGTTACACATTTAACGCGATTTTACCGATTCTGCCGCTTTAAACGCACAAGTGTACATGCATAGTCTAAATTTCCCACTATCATGTCAACACTTAACATATTATCATATGAACATAACTAAATCACATAACACATTCTAACACATAAGGTTCACCCATAAATAACCCATGCTAGTGTTCATTGTAAAACGCGTATTTTAGTGATTCGGTAACGTTTTCGGGCGTCGGAAGTCACGATCACCAACCAAACACCAAGTAAACTTAAAATTAGTTAAAATACTAATATTTAAACTAAAAATATCAGTTTACTTATTGATCTAAATCAATTTTATAAAAATCGTTCGAAAAGCCGATTTTTGACCGTTTTACCGCATAGTTTTGCGTTAAACATTACTATAACCATCCCAACTCGGAATGACTTGATATTTTAACACAATACATGTTATTTACTGATTAAAATTATGATTATAATCAGATTAGTGCAGTTTTTGTGTAAGTCACATAAATCATGCGATTTCACGTATTTTACAACTCATAAAGCACCAAGTACAACATGCAAAGCTAGTAAACTTTATGACAAAGTTTTATATCATTTTTACACTTCAAATATGCATATTTTAGTGTTTAGAATCTGATCAAAACTTTTTTTTATCAAATCATGTTCAAATCATCTTTTCATGATTACATATCAACATGCTTGTCCATGTATGTGCATCTAATGCACTCATATAACATTATCATCATTACACATGATTTTAAATGCACCCAAGAACATATTAACTCCATGTTCTTATAAATCACAACATTTTCCATCCCTCATCATCTAATCATACATACATAAATGCAAACATTCTTACATTTATGAATATGTGACAAAAATTACATGCATGCATACATATATATATATATATACATACGAAACATATACATACACACATGAACTTCCAAAAGTTCACTTTTTGACATATCATTTCAAATCACAAGACCCTTTTTAGAACATTCTCATATGACACCTTTTGATTCATGCATGAACTCAATCATTCAAGAATCATTTAACAAAAATCAAAACACGTCTATATACATTCCCTCACATACCTATGGCCATACATACATACACATAGACACACACACCCATTTTCATTTTGTTTAAAATCTCATCCTTTATTAGTTTCAAGTTCATGTTTAATTCCAAGTTTAAGAGAAACTTTCCATCATCTCTATCATCACTAAAAATCAAGAATGTGACTTTGAAAATAAGTTTATACCTTTCAAGATTTTAGTGGTTTTGACAAGATTTTTGATATTTGGAAGCTTGTTTCACCTTGAAAACTCCTTTGGATCCTCAAACCACCTTGAAACCTTCTTGGAATAGACTTTAATCTTCAAGAACAAGCTGAAAAATGGGAATGGTGTAGTGAAAGAGGGTGTTCTGCTGTGAGCTTTGAGAGAGAGAGAGAGTGAGAGTGATTTTTGAAAAGGTTTTCTTGGATTATGGTGAGATATGGAAGGTTGTAAAAGGCATAATCGTCACTTGGGGTTTTCTAGGCCAACAAGTGGATGAGAGAGAAGGTAGAACCTTACCCCTAGCCGCCACCTTGCATCCATCATACACACATCTCACATTTTATATATATACATACATATATGTATGTAAATTTGAGTAAAAACTGGTATTTTACTGGATAACAGGTATTTTATCTAGCGTTTTAATCCCGTTTTAGTGTGTTTTAAATTATTTTTATCATTCTATAAAAATAATCTCACTAAAATATTATTGTAATAATTATCAGTTGGATTGACTGGTTGCGTTGACAGTATTTTGTCAAATACGCGCAGTATCGCGCGGTACGCGCGAAAACTCGAAAAATACAGTTTCTTAGCGTTTTAATTTATTTTTCCTTCAGGACATGATTAAGCCTATACGCGACTGATCCAACTCGAGATGCGATTTCGAAAGGACCTATATAACTCGGGCTCGGATTTCCCCTTTTCCAAACCTCACAACGCCTTTCCAAGGCGATACCTTCAACATCACACGACCACCAACCTGAAACTCCAACAGTTTCCTTCGGTTATCCGCATAAATCTTCTGTCGATCTGTGGCAGCTTTCAACCTTCCTTTAATCTGGACAACCTTGGCCGTGGTTTCTTGGATAAGCTCGGGTCCGGTCAAATGCTTCTAGCTTCAGCCAAACAAAGTGGCGATCGACACTTCCTTCCATACAAGCTTCAAACGAAGTGACCTTGATACTAGCGTGGTAACTATTGTTGTAAGAAAACTCAGCCAACGGCAAGTGAGTATCCCAACTTCCACCGAAATCAATCGCACATGCTCTCAACATATCCTCTAACGTCTGGATGGTTCTCTCACTCTGACCACCCGTTTGAGGATGATACGCAGTACTCATGTCCAAACGAGAACTCAACGACTCTTGAAGAGATCGCCAAAACCTGGAGTCAAACCGACTGTCTCTATCCGAGATAATTGACACTGGTACTCCATGACGGGCTACAATCTCGTTAAGGTACAACTGCGATATATTCTCTGTATTTTCTGTTCCCTTAAGCGCTAAGAAATGAGCAGACTTTGTTAATCGATCCACAATTACCCATATCGTATGATGTGCACGCGACGTACAAGGTAATTTGGTGCTAAAGTCCATCATAAGATGTTCCCATTTGTCACACCCCGACCACGTAAAACAACAAATCGTGGCGGAAACATCGGGGAATGTCGTAACAGAATCATTGTTTCACAACACATGGAATTGCTTTATTACATAATAAGTTACATTGTCTTGGAATTTGATCAACAAACAGTACAATTGCCGTTCATGTTTTTTTTTTTATAATTACTAAGTCCCATGTCCATCCTATGTAAAGCAATTAACAGTCGTCACGAAATAAAACCTGAAACATATGTGAAAGTAAATACGTCAGCATAAAAATGCCTGTGAGTAACATAGGTTTTGTGAATTTGATTCATGGCTTTGGATCATATAAGAAAAGATTATATGTTTATAAAAGTAGCCATGAATCCTTGATAAAAGTTTGGTTTCTAGAACACTTTGCATTGATATAAAAGTTGTAGTATACATAAAAATATACCTTGGTTTTAAGAAAGTCTGATAAGTAATATATTAAAATATATTTTAGTTTCAAAACAGTTAAACAAATAGTATAACAAATATACTGTAGTTGTTAAAATGATAGTTTTCGGTAGTATATCATAAGTATACTTTGGTTTTGAAAATAACATATCAACTACGTTTTAGTAAATAACAAAATATATGTTTGATTTGTACATAGTATATCAAATTATACTTTAGTAAATAATATCACGTTGGTAGTATGTCGGAACATACCTAAATCGTGGTTTGGTAATATATCAAACTATATTTTAGTAAACAATAGCATATCAAATTATGCTTTGGCAAAACAGTATCACGTTGGTAGTATATCGGAATATACCATAAATCACGAGTTAGCAATACATTCAAACCTTAGTGCATCAAACTACACTTTAGAGACTATAGAAATACCACAAAGGCAAATTCTATTTGGTTAAAATTTGGTTTCTGACATTCCATACAACAGGAATGGGGTGTCTAGTCCTATAGCGCTATATCGTACTACCAATCGGCTTGATCATTGTTAATGAATGTATAAATAACAGTATAAATAAACAATTAGTTCTAACAAACCTTGGAAATCAGTCGTTTAAACCATAGATAATAGTTCAATTCGTCAAAAGATAGTACTTATGCATGTGAAATCATATAGTCGAAATCATGAAAATGATGAATAGGCACATATGAATCACCCCAAAACATTTGAAAACGTAAAAGAGGGGACTATGTACTCACCTTTGGGTGCGTTTTTATATGTTAACACAATCCCTCAAACTGTTTATTCGTCCTAAATTAAATAAGAACGATTTAATAATAAAAAACCCACAAAAATACATAAGTTTCTCCGATACTTAGAATTTTCACATAACTTTGAGATCTTCTCGAAAAGTTATTATTTTTTATTATATTGGTGTATTTATGTATATATGAGTTCATATACATATTTTAAGAACTTTGCGACTTGAACGATTTTATTGGTGACCCTCATCATGTTATAAGCAATATATCTACGATTTGCACGTCGTAATATATATACTCAAACGTAACATAAAATGAATATCGTAATACACATAATCTTGTCAACACTAACACATCATCATACACACATTGTAAAACACATAGCACATAGTAACCCATAAAATTTACCCATGAACAACCCATTCTAGTGTATGTCGAAAAACACTTATTTTAGCGGTTCGGTAACATTTTTGGGCGCCGGAAGTCACGTATGACTAAGCAAACACCAAGTAAACTTAATATAAGTTAAAATACTTATTTTTATATCAAAAATATCAGTTTGGTTACTGATCTAAAACAGTTTTATAAAAATCCTCCGAAAAGCCGATTTTTAACCGTTTTACCGCATAGTTTTGCATCGAACGTTACCCGAACCATCCCAAATCGAAACGACTTGATATTTTAACATAACCCATGTTATTTACTGAATAAAATAGTGGTTATACTCATGATAGTGCAGGTCTTACATAAAGAACATAAATCATGCAAATTTCACATAATTTACCACTTTTTAAGCTATATGTACAACATGCAAAGCTATCAAACCTATGTCAAAGTTTCATGCCATTATAATATATCAAATAATATTATTTTTAGTGTTTATAATCTGATCTAAAACATTTTTGTCATATAACCATTTTTTATCACTTCTTGAGCTTTAAATCAACATGTATCCTCATGTACAAGTGTCTAAAGCATACTATCATATCATCAACATTTCATATGAGTTTAGATGCATCAAACATATGATTTATTCATGTTTATTTGCTGAAGCATTTGAACATTTATCATATCATACACTAATCATCCAACACTTGCATTTTAACTATCATTCAAGAACAAGCAACAACTTAAACAAGTACTTATTAAGAAATCAAACTTCAAAGCTCATATACACACATATATATGTACGGTCATATATACATATATATCACCACCATTTTTACTTGTATCAAGACCCATTTCATTTTAGATTTCAAGTTTGTGAAAATTCCAAGATTCAAGAGAAACTTCAAATCATCAAGAACAACCAAGAATCAAAAGTATGATTTAAACATAAATGTTATACGTTCAAGATTCAAGTAAGTTGTTGGATGAGGTTTTGATAATATGGAGCTTGAAATCACTTGAAAGCACCTTGGAAACACCTTTGGATCTTCACACCAACTTGAAATTAGCTTGGAATGGAGCTTGATTATGAAGAACAAGATTGAAAAAGATGAAGGTGGTGATGAAGGTGGGGTTACGGTTTTGGGGAGGGAGGAGAGAAGAGATTGTGTGATCTTGTAAGGATTGTGATCTAGGAAAGATTATAAGAAGATATTAAGAAGATATGGAAGAGATATGGAAGTAGCATGCATCACCACTTGTCCAACAAAGATCAAATAAAATATTTAGAGATCTTGCAAATATTTTGGTGGGGCCACATATATGTGACCGTAAATTTGAGAGGGGGGGGGGGTTAAGTGTAATTTTAAATGGTGAATTTGATAAAACTGGTATTTAACTGGATACCGGGTATTTTATCTAGCGTTTAAATCCCGGTTTATGGCGTTCTAGATTATTTTTATTATTCTATAAAAATAAACTCGTCAAAATATTACTGAAATAAATTTCAGTTGCCGAGACTGGCTGTGTTGTCTGCGTTTTGCAGTATAAGCACTGTGTTGCGCAGTAACACTCGGTACGTGCTTAAACTTGAAAAATAACGTTTTTAAGCGTTTTAATTTATTTTTCAACACGAACCTGATTAAAATAAAATTTTAATCATAACAGAATATTTTTAGGATTTAAATATTATCCGGGCGGTCACCAACGTTCGTTTCGCAGTTTTGTCGCAATTAGTTCTTTAGTTCAAATAAACATGTTTTTGCCATACCGAATCCTTCGAAACTTATTTCTAAGTTATGTAAAGGGTATTTAGGGTATGTTAAGCCTATGTCACTGTTCCGGAGTGTTTGTTGCATTAAACTGGTTATATTTACGCATCAGATCGCGTATAACCTTTCAAAAAGCGATTTAAAGCTCGAAATCGAACAAGAATTGATATGTGCAAACGATACACATATTTATACAAATCCCAAGTATGAAATAAAATATTTCATTGGTTTGGTATTTGTTTGATGGTTGAAGTGACACAGGTGTCACACCATTTCCACTTAGGAATCTCTGGCTGCTGCAGAAGCCCAAACGACTTCTGATGTTCAGCCTTAACCTTTGAGCACGTCAGACATTTACCCACATAGACCGTAATATCTCTCTTCATATTCGGCCACCAGTATAACTCCTTGATATCTTGATACATCTTGGTAGAACCTGGGTGAATGGAATATCTGGATTTATGAGCTTCGTTCATAACCAGTTCACGTAGGTTACCTCTAAGCGGAACCCAAATCTGGTTCATGAAGTACATCACTTCATCCGCTTTTGGTATCAGTTCACACTCAAATCCTCTCAAACCTTCTCTTCTCAGGTTCTCATCCTTCAAAGCTTCTCATTGCGCATTACGAATTCGATCAGCCAAATTCGTCTGTATGGTCAAGCCCAAAGCACGCACACGTAGAGGCTTCTCCCACTCTTTCCTACTGAGTGCATCCGCAACAACATTTGCCTTACCAGGGTGATAACGAATATCACACTCGTAGTCGTTAAGTAACTCTACCCAATGCCGTTGTCGCATGTTGAGCTCCTTCTGATCAAAGATATGCTAGAGGCTTTTATGGTCTGTGTATATCGTACACTTCGTGCCATACAAATAATGTCTCCAGATCTTCAAAGCAAACACAAGAGCTCCTAACTCCAAATCATGTGTCGTGTAATTCTTCTCGTGCACTTTCAATTGTCTGGATGCATAGGCTATCACTTTGTCCTTCTGCATAAGCACGCATCCAAGGCCCAAACGTTACGCATCACAATATACAATGAAATCATCACTTCCCTCAGGAAGGGAAAGAATAGGTGCACTACACAACTTTTCCTTCAACAGCCAAAAAGATTCCTCCTGCTTTTCCGTCCAATCAAACTTCCTTTCCTTCTGGGTCAATAGCGTCAAAGGTTGCGCTAATCTGGAGAAATTCTCTATGAATCTCCGATAATTCCCAGCAAGTCCTAAGAATTGTCACACCTCCGACGGAGTCTTTGGCGCTTCCTAATTCTTGATCGCCTCTATCTTCGATGGATCCACGTGTATACCTTTCTCGTTTATGACGTGTCTGAGAAAATGAACTTCTCGAATCCAGAATTCACATTTAGAGAACTTGGCATACAACTTCTCTTCCTTCAGTAGCTCCAAAATCAACTTCAAATGACGCTCATGATCTTCTTTGGTTCGTGAATAGATAAGTATATCGTCGATGAATACTATCACAAATTTATCCAAATAAGATTTGCATACCCTATTAATGAGATCCATGAACACAGCTGGCGCATTAGTTAAGCCAAAAGACATGACTAAAAACTCGTAATGGCCATATCGTGTTCGAAAAGCAGCCTTCGGAACATCTTCGTCAGCAACCTTCAACTGATGACATCCTGAACGTAGGTCGATCTTTGAATAGTAACTGGATCCCTGTAGCTGATCAAACAAATCGTCAATTCTCGGTAAAGGATACCGATTCTTGATAGTCAATTTGTTCAGCTTTCTGTAATCAATACACATCTTGAAGGATCCATCCTTCTTCTTCACAAACAAAACATGTGCACCCAAAGGCGAAAAGCTTGGTCGAATGAAACCTTTGTCTAGTAGCTCTTGAAGCTGATTCGACAATTCTTTCATATAACAACCCTCCTAAATTACTTAAAACCCCCAATACGTCTTAAAATACACTTCGTATTCGCAAAACGGCCCAAAATACCTTTAATTTTACAAAAATTAAATAAAAACAAAATTTAAGGGGCGCTCGCGGGGCGCAACCCTCTTGTCTATGTTTGTCGCGGGCCGCGACCATGTGGACATCAGGCGCTGCCCTAGGCCGCCACGTGTCCCACTCGTGTTGCAGCTAGTCCTCAAGTTAGCAAGGCTAGGGCCTAGTCTACAGGCTCTGGCGGGGCGTGACGGCCCCTCTTGTTTCTGTCGCGGGGCGTGAGAATAAGGCGATCAGGCCCTATAAATAGAGGCCATCGGATTCACTTTCAATTCGTTCATTTTCTCGATCTCTCTCTAAATTCTCTAAAGCTAAAGTAATACCCGGGCATTATACCCACTAAAATAGCAAAGCTCTGCCTTGATGTAAGTATCATAACCCCCAGTTACGTATTAGATATGCTGCCCGATTGATCTAGTACTCCGTAACGCATGTCAAGGCTCTGCCTGACTCAGTCATTGGAGTTCTGTCTCGGGGAGGGTATAACTAATGTAAATTGGGTTATTATACTAACGCGTGTGCATTGTTTAATTAATAGATTATAACCAAGAAATCACAGGGAAATACCTAAATTAGCAAAGTGAGTTTATCCACTTTTTGTAAATTCTTTTTGTAAACTGTTTTTACAAAACCTCAATTATTTAAATTACAATTCAGAGTGATTGAGTATTTGTAAATCTACAATTATCGTCGGTATGTTGGGGTTTTGTATACATAACTTGTTACTACACTGTGAGTAGTAGCATGACCACAAGTCTGGATTGACAGTACCATGGATGGTAATTAAAGTAGATGTAAATAAATGTAATTGCTGGATTGCCCTCAATGCTGTAAAATGATAAAACCTGTTTTGATTAAACTGGGATTCACTCGCCAGTATTTCTTGCTGATAAAATGTTTTCAAACGCGTTTAAGGTAACAAAATGTGAAAGCCAATTAGAAGCCAGCTGGAGAGCACTGAAGGCTTGGAAAAGTGGCTATAAAAGTTACCTAAATAAAGAAGAAGTTTTATTTTAATAAATTAGGGTTTATCCCTATAAACATGTTTGTAATGGAAACTTGGGTTTATCCCAATGTATTTATTATTATAAAAATGTGGTGTTTTACTCTGATAAACTATTTCCTAACTACGGTCCTGATGTAAATTCCGCTGCCAAATAAATAAACACCGATACCACTGATACTGGTTCACGGCCGCCCGTTCCCAAGGTTAGGGGCAGGGGGTTGCGACAGAAGGTGGTATCAGAGCTACAACCACTGATTTTAGCCACAGAAGTGTTCTGCTGACACCAAAATTTTATCCGTTATGTTAGGAAATAATCTACGTGAATACGTGCATATCTGTATATTATTGTTTTGTGTTATTTGACAATTTGTTAGTTTACAGTAGGAGTGATCAAGGTCCGTCAGACGCCTATCGTCAACTGTCTAGTTCTCCTAGAGATGAAGGAACTTCTTCCCAGCCTACCCCCTCGGGGTATTTAGCTGACACAGAAGAGGGGATTTTCATATTTAAGGCGCAATCTGAAGAACCATTCCCTACCAAAAAGAGAGGATGGTTTAGTCGGGGAGCACATGAGCGTAGGAAAAGAATGGGGAAGTTACAGCAGCAACGGGCTTTAGCAGCAGCAAATAGGGAGATGAACGCCCAGACCCAAGACATAGTCAATAGATGATTAGCCAACTTTCACATACTAGCTACCACTGCCGCAGACCCAAACTTAGAACAAACCATTGCACCACAGCCACTACCACTGTTCCTAACTCAACCCATGGAAATAGAACCTAACCCAGGAGACCAGGTTCCCATACCTGCCTTCGACCCAAACGAAATCCCTAGAGTCCCAGCACCAAATCCTCTAGCCTACGACCCATGGGAGGATGATCATAGGGATTACCGAGAACTCCACCCACAGGAGGAGCCCATACCAAACCTAGTAGCACCATACCCCAACCTTGACCCTCTCGATCCATAATGGGATGCCGATCAGTACGTTCGGGAAATAATAGAAAACCCATACCCATATGGAGAACCCATACCACTGTACCCTGACCCAATACCAGCACCACCACCACCCATGAGTACCAAAAACGTGCAGGAACTCCGCACATTTGGAGAGGAGTTAGTAGATGAAGGAGACAGAATAAGGCAAATAGGGGAGAGGCTCCTTTGGAAGTATGTAATACTGGATGAACTCCTAGTAATAATAGTAATATATATATATATATATATATATATATATATATATATATATATATATATATATATGAGTAGTTTGAAAAAAAAACTAAACTAAAATAGATATCCAATAACTATTGATGCATAACTAGTATTGTATTTTAAATTCCAGTTGCAACTTGTAATAGATACAGATATCTATAAAATAGAGTAAATGTCGCAATGTACGACGATTTGGATCAATGTGTTTGTTTGTGTGATTGTTCGCATGAAATCTTGTTCTGTGATATTAATACTTAGTAAATGTTTATAATCCAGATGGACAATGAAGTGAATCAAGAAAACCCGAAAACGATAATAAGGGGAACCAAATAGATAACAGTGCCATCCAACACATAGTGGCACAAGGGGTTAGAGACGCTATGTCATACATTATCAAAACGGTTAAGGAAGCGGAAAATAATAAAACTAATAGCGGAAGTAAACGACCACCTACTTAACCCAGTCTCAGCGTAAATAATGGACCATTACTTCAATTGCCTATTCCAAAAAGAAGAAGAACCATGTCATATGGTTGTTCTTACAAAGAATTCTGGTCTTGCAAACCAATAGAATTCTCTGGCAATGAAGGAGCCATTGTAGCTCTATGTTGGATAGAAAAGACTGAGGCAGTCTTAAAACTAAGCAAGTGTGCAGAGGAAGATAAAATCATGTTTGCTTCCAATCTTTTTAAGAATGCCACTTTAGAATGGTGGAACACTATTCTCCAGTCTAGGGGAAGTGACAGAGTCTATAATATGGAATGGACTGAGTTTAAGAATATGGTTGAAAGGAAATTATGTCCTCCCAACGAAAAAGAACAAATAGCTAATAAATTCTTAAACCTTAGAATGACTGGAGTAGACTGTAAGGGTTACACTACTGTATTCTTCGAATAAGCTAGAATTGTGCCAACCCTAGCTTCACTAGAACCAATATTAATCTCCCGCTACATCTGGGGATTAATCAGTTAGATTAGACACGTACTTAAGGCAGCTAGACCACAACCCATAGAAGAAGCAATAGAACTAGCAAATACCTTGACTGATGAATTAGTACGTACACAAGAAGAAAACCAGAGGAAGAACCTAGTCCAAAAGCTTACCCAGGAATTCCGCTATGACAATTCCAACCGTGGGAAGAACGTAGGTCTACAAGAAGAAGCATTCAGGAAGATGCTCCACATACTGCAACTTCTGCAAAATACCAGGACACAAGGAAGAAGACAGTAGGAAGAAACCTAGTAATGGAGTATGCTTCAATTGTGGAGAAAATGGGCATATTAAACCGAACTGTCCGAAACTAACTCCAGCCATGAACAATAAGACCACTAAGAATGCTAGAGCATTTGTTCTGACAGCCGAAGAAGCGAAGATGATTCTGGACGTGATTGCCGGTACGTTTTTAGTTAATGATGTTTTTGCTAAAGTATTATTTGACTCTGGTGCGAATCAAAGTTTTATCAATACTTCATTTTGCAAACTTCTCAATCAACCATTAACTAAACTTCAACAAGAATGTCTAGTAGAAATGGCAAATGGAGAATCTATCAAGATCACTGAAATCTTGCAGGGAGCAAGAATAGAAATTTTAAACCATAATTTTATGGCAAATCTTTATCCAATGAACCTGGCTGGATTTGATATTGTATTAGGAATGGATTGGTTAGTAGCCAATAAAGCCAGTATTTTATGTGATCAAAAGTCAATACAAGTAAATTCACCAAAGGGTGAAAAGATCACAATTAAAGAAAATAAGCCATCTCGACCCACGAAATTTATCTCTTTGATGAAAACAGCAAGTTGTGCATGTTGGTGCATACGTCTGTTGACTTCGTCTTGTATCGAGTCTAGTACTAGAATTGTTAGATCAGGGCGCGTTGTACGAGAAAATAGGAGGTTTTAGGGTGTAATTGGTCTAATTCCGCTTGAAAGGCTAATTCCGCTTGAAAGTGACAAGTGACACTTTCAAGCGAAATCAACAATGTTGATTTCGCTTGAAATGGTACCTGTCATCTTCAAGCGGAATCCCAACTCTATAAATAGTCCCTCAAGCGAAATCAGTTGTAAGGTTCATGATTCCGGTACCAAATTGCTGCCGACGCGTCGTTTGATCTGTAAAGCCGTGATATCAATAAAACAAGACGATTAATAGTGAAACAAGCTGTTTTTTATGTCTGTTTCTTAGTTTCCGCCTCTGAAACAGACTAGAGCTCTTCTGATTGACTCGTTTGGGTCACAACTCGATCCTACAAGTGGTATCAGAGCTCAGGAAGAAGAGTTCTTGCCAAAACAGCCTTATTTTCTGACTTCTACACCTTATTTTTAAAATTGAACTAGTTTTCACGGTCAAAAAGTTTTGAATTTCACATATGACATGCGTAACAGTGTTTTAATGAATCCTTAATTCCGCTTGAAATACAGATCGGACTTGATGACATCAGCAACAGTTCAAACGAGATTAGTAGGTTGATTCCACTTGAAATCGTGTTTTCGCTTGAAAAATTGTCCTTATTCTGCTTGAAAGCTCCTGTTTCCGCTTCAGAGTGTTATTCCGCTTGAAAATGTTCAAGTGAAATCAGGTTATTCCGCTTCAGAGTGTTATTCCGCTTGAAACTGTTCAAGTGAAATCAGGTTATTCCGCTTCAGAGTGTTATTCCGCTTGAAACTGTTCAAGCGAAATCAGGATATTTTGCTTCAGGGTGTTATTCTGCTTGAAACCATTCAAGCGAAATAAGGGTATTTTGTTTGAATGTGTGATTTCGCTTCAACAGCTATTCAGCTTGAACAGAGATTTAGTTTGAGGAGTAATTTCGCTTGGATCAGTATTCCGTTTGAAACTTGATTTTTGTGAAAAGATTTGTCAAAACATGGCTGAAGAAATTTATAATGCGTTCGCTACACCCGTTGCTCCAGTTACTGCTACTGAAACTGTGTACAATGAGAATGAGACAGGAACTTATCAGAAACCGCCAAAGCTCATGTATATTGAGGATTTTCAAGGATGGAAAAGTCGTTTTGAGAATTGGGTGCAAGCTTACAAATTTGATGCATGGTGTTCGTTGTTGAAAGATTATGAAAAACCTAAGAATGAACGTGGGATTGAAAAAGCTATTGTTGACTATTCAGAGGGTGACAAATTGAAATTTACAAGTGAGAAAATGATGATCAGCATTCTTCAGCAAGCAATTAAAGAGGATATCTTTGTTTTGCTCCAACATAATGGTACAGCTAGATCAATTTGGGAAGCATTGATTCAGAAATTCAAAGGAAGCGCAGATATGATCAAAAACAAAAAGGCGTTATTGAAGAAATCATTTGATATGTTTACAACTTTCGATCATGAATCAACAAAGCAGACCATTGATAGATATTGTCATCTGGTACTGGAAATGAAAAGATTGGACATTGAGAAAGAGGATGATGAGTGGGTCGATAAACTAGCTGAAGCACTACCACAACATAAGTGGGGAACTTATTTGATGATTGTGAAACACATGAGGAAGTCTGAGAGTATGAATTTGGCACAATTCATTCAGAAAATTGAAGAACAGGAATTGGATATTCAGAAAACTGCTATCATGATGAATCCAAATGCTAAACAAGATGTCAGTTTGTATTACAGAGGGAACAAGTTTGAGGCTACCCCCAGCTCTAGCCCAAAGATTCAAACTGGTTTTAGTGTTGACAGTTCGTCTGAAACAAAGGGTAGTAATGTGACACAGAGTGGTGGATCTTCATCTTCATATTCAAGCTTTGATCCAAACTTTAAAACATCAAGTTCTCAACAACATAATCCAACAAATCTTCAATGCAACGTTACTTTGAACATTCAAAATGGTCAAAATTTGTCTCCAGAGATAGCCAAGCAACACATGGCATCACTCGTTGCTATGTTGGAATCTTATGAAGGTTTGATTTCAGGCAAGATTGGAAATCCGATGCTTACAAAAGAAGATTATGACCAAATTGATGCAGAGGAACTTGAGTTGATGGATGTGAAATGGTGTTTGGCCAGTGCTTGTAGGAGAGCAGAAAAGTTTCAACAAATTACTGGAAGAGACGAGTTTCGAGGATTGGCTACTTCTCCATTGGGTTTTGACAAATCAAAGGTTACCTGTTTTCGGTGTAAAGGAAAGGGTCATTTTAAGAGAGAATGTACAAATAAAGAAGCAACTGGGAATCAAGAAAAGAAAAATTATTATCATAAATCAATTTTTCATCAGATTGATCAACAACCTCAACAAAAGGATTCAAAAACTGCTCATGGTAAAATGATCGAAGATGCAAATAAGAAAGCTTATTTTGGTATCATTGATCAAGATGATGAATTTGTTGCTGAAGGATTTAGCTGGGATAAATACATTCCACCAGGTTTTGTAGCTAGAATTCTGGGTGAAGATGAGGCTAATCAGAAAAGAATTCCGATTTTTCCAGATCTTGGAAGTGATGTTGATACTGATGATGAAGAGGAACATCTTAATAAAGCTAGAAAAGGCTTAGATCCTGACAGCTTTAAATTTTTTTTTTGCAGATAAAATGGAGATGCTGAATCAGAAGAAGATTGCCAGATTGAGGAGAGAGTTGGAAGCAGCAAGAATGCTAGCTGATGAAAAGGAAAAGATAGAAGCTGGAGAAGATAATATTAAACCAGTAACTGAGAAAGTTGTAGAGAAAATCGTGGAAGTGGAGAAAGTGGTGGAGAAAATAGTTGAAATCGAAAAAATAGTCGAAGTTGAGAAACTTGTCAAGGTAGAAAAAATTGTTGAAGTAGAAAAAATTGTTGAAGTTGAGAAATTAGTTGAAGTTGAAAAGACTATCGAGGTTGAAAAGATAGTTGAAAAATTGGTTGAAGTTGAAAAACCATGTTTGAAGTTTTTAGATTCGTGCAAAGTTTGTGAGAAGAAAGACAAGAAGATCACTGATTTAGAGAAGATTTACTGTCTGATGTAAAGTACGTGAAGGAATCATATGATGTGCTGAACAAAACAATTGATAGACTGAAAAAGACGAATTCAGAAATTGAAAATGCAATGACAAAAATGAGCGCAACATTAATGACAAAGCAGAGCGTCATCAATGAATATATCGAAGATTGTGCTAAGCTGAAACAGGAGTTGGAACTTGAAAAGATTGAGAGTGAAAGGATTAAACGATTATTGTTGAGTTACACTACCTGTGATTATTTGATTGATCGTGTTTATCCTACTGTTGCAGGTCTTGAGGCATTTAAGAAGGAAAAGACTGAAGATATTGATACTGGTAAGAAACAAAGTGTCAAGTATAACAGATGTCCGCCCCCGATCCATGAAAGTTATTCTCCCAGGAATCCTAACGAGGAGCGTCTAAAAAAGGCAGTCAACATCAAGTTAAAGTCTGAAATCATTGATGAATTACCAGACAATATTGATGTCACATTCACAGCGTCTGACACTGATCATGAGTCTGAGTTAGTAAAGAAAGTGGTCGATCAGGTGTTAGATATGGATGAAGAGTCAAAACCGGAGTCTAAATCTGAAAGTTCGAGTTCGTCAGAAAAGAGTCCGAGTTCACCAGTTAAAAGGGTTTACAATAAAGAATTCCTGTTATCAAAATCTAATTTGAATGATGGACCAATCAAAGTGGCATATACTTTGAATGATTCAGACAAATTATATTCTGATGAGGAATTTCCAATAAGAAGTGTAACAACTCTCACAAAAAGGTCCTAATTATTAATTTAATTAATCATTAGGAAACCATAATTGAGACACCCAAGTGATTCTACATAAACCCTAAAATTTCCAGAACAATCGAAATCAGGATCAGGGCCCCTAAAACTCAAAGGGGGGTAAACCCTAGCTAACGATTATCAACATAAAACATTGTTTAATTCTTATTGGTAAAAATCATCAAGTCAGTAAGGCTAGTCCCGAACCTAAGCAAGCAGGTAGGCTAGCATGTCAATCAAGCAGGTAGGCTAGCATGTCAAGCAAGCATGTAGGCTAGCATGTCAAGCAAGCATGTAGGCTAGCATGTCAAGCAAGCATGTAGGCTAGCATGTCAAGCAAGCATGTAGGCTAGCATGTCAAGCAAGCAGGTAGGTAGGCATGTCAATTTTCGTGTATAAATAGAAGACATTGGCATTCGATTTCTACTATTCAAACGACACTCAATTTCTAAATTGACGTCGAGTTATAGTTAAATCAGTTCACAACACACACTAATTCACGAAGTGCTGCCACAATCAGGGTAATAACTCGATCGCTATTACGATTCATTTTCCGACCGATCAATATATCCAATGGATGTTTAAGTGCCGCCCACATTAGGGTCATACTTAATCATTCGTCATTAATTTGACGGATCATCGTTAATTCGATGGATTAAGTATTGTACTTCATCGTTCGTCATTTAAGTTGACGGATTGTCGATTAATTCGATAGATAAAGTATGCACTTTGTTATTCGTTGTGATAATTTGATCTTGGGAATTATCGTAAATTGCTGGATTGATTCCTAACCCAGTTTTGTGTGCATGGTTATTTAAATTAGGTTAACAAGGCTAATCAGTAGGCTTATACACTGCTCATTAAATCTGCAATGTGAGTCATTCTCTTTTTCTCACAGTTTGTGAGTCATTCTTCTTTTCTCACAGTTTGTGAGTTATTCTCTCTTTTTATCAAAGTGCTTTATACAACTATTCTCACCGTTTGTGAGTTATTTTTATTAAATATTTTACAATACTCCAAATTATTTCAAGATTATAATTACAGGGACTAAGTCGTGGATATCTTGAATTACTGGTTAGTGGGGTATTGTGCACATTACTAATGTCTCCCAGTTAGGTTCATTGACCTACTCGGGATAATCACTGTTAGGTTCATTGACCTACAGGGATAATCATCACTATTTAGGTTCATTGATCTAAATAGTGGTATGACCATCGTCACCATTGTGACATGTCACCATTGTGACAGAAAACCAGATAAAAATAAGATAGAAGCCATTGTAATCGCTCTTATGCTGTAATTAATAACTATGCATCATTATGCAAAATAGAATGATTCACTCAGTATTTCCCGCTGACAAAACCTTTTTCAAACATGTTTCAGGTGATCTGTTGTAAATCAGGAAAAGTGCTGTGGAGCATTTCAAGCTTAAGATAGTGGCTCAGTATAAAATAAAGAAATAAATTTTGTAATATCACGCTTTTATAGTAAAAACATACTATTGTAAATTATCGGGGTTTTATCCCGAATTGTGAAATAAAATAATCGGGGAAAAATTTTTTAGCTTTAAACGATCCTGTTTCCGCTGTAAAACTCAATTAAATAAATACCGCAGTATTTTCTGCCGCGGCTCTTGAAACGGGTCAAACCGGGTCATGGGCCGTGACAGAAAAAGGTGGTATCAGAGCCACTGGGTTAAGCTAATTAAGTATTTAGAAATACTTAATTTTTTCCTGATTACTATTAGGTGATTATGTGTTTTATTAACTGGCTATTTGTTAATTTTAATATGGGCATATTTTTATATATATTGTAATATTTGTTGCTCTATTATCATTAATCGAAAAACATTATATATAAATTTATTTGACTAATATATGGAATTACCTAATATAGTATTACTATATTGTGGTAAAGAAATAATATTTTATGTTTAAAGTATACTCTTATTTAAAATTATTGTTAATAATTTTAATATATTAATAGTAGTAGTATTAAGATTATTTTTAAATACTAGGGTTATTATCAAAGGCAGATATTGGATAACCTAGCCTTAGTTAGGCATGGACTGATCACCTATGCTTAAACAAGGCAGCACTAACCAATATCCACCATGATAATGAATAGTTAATATATATAAATTAAGTCATCATACTTAGTTAGTATATAGATTTTTATATGTTAATTACTGTAATATTAAATATAAATCTTTAAATATTCTGATTTAAAGTTTAGTATTTTTATTATTATCTACAGTCTAGAAAAATTTATAAATAAATTACAAATAAAACCTAGTATGTTTTAATTTGTAGTTGTTTTGGTAATATGAAATACTATTTAAAAAGTTGTTATATAAAATTTTAGTATGATTTAATAATTATGTGTATTTTATTAAATAGCATGAGTGATCTGTCGGAAGCCCTTCAGAATTTAAATCTCTATCCAGTAAGAATAGAAGTTTCCAGAGATTTTAATAGGTATATACCAGATATAGAAGAACCTATAGAATTCAATGCTTTACCTCTCGAGAAACCTAAGCCTAAGAAAATGGAAATTGGGGAAAATTCTAGGCAAATGGAGGAATTACCATCTCAAGAAGAACTAGATTTTATAATGGCAACTGATGATACTATTGAGCCTGTTAATGAAAATAATTTTATAAACTTAGAACCATCTATTCCAAATTCTTCAAATCACTGGAATATAGACGAATGGTTGGATAATGAAATACTGTTACAAAACCATCCCTATAGGCTTTTTCCTAAGTACCATCCAGAGCCTTTACCAAATTTACCAATAAGTAACAAGAATAGGACTGAACTTCATCATTTTGACAAAATGGATGCTGGGAATAAAATCCAAGAGACTTTGGGACAAATCTCCTGAAAATACGACGAGAAGAAACGCCGTTATTAGAACATCATCTGATAAAGGATAGGGGATTATGAAACGGTGGTTGTTTAAAAGTAATAGTAAAATCAGTATGTGTAAAATAAATAATAAAACGAGTGTATATAGAAACAAGATATAAGGAAATATTAGAAAAGTTACAAATCTGTTTGTATATTCGTTTACGTGATTATGTGCAACTAAATTGTGACATTGAATTATTTCCTTTATACTAATTATGTATCTATAAAATAGATATCAGATGGAAAACGCTAATAATGAACCAGTTAATGAGGGTAATCAATCTGAGCAACAATCAGGGAATCAATATGTGACTAGGCAAGATATAGAAAATATCATTGCTCAAGAGATAGCCAACACTATTCCAGGAATAGTTGCTCAAGGGATAGCCAATGCTATTCCAGCAATCATTGCTGCTGTTAAAAATCCAATCGAACCGCAACAAGTTGTTCCTAGTAAACGCATTTCTGAAGATAATTTCAGTAATAGCGTAAATGGAGGTAATAATCATGTTAATCATGATAATGAACCACGGCAAGCTCCGCTCCCCAAGAAAATGAAAGCTGCAACGCCTGGTTGCACTTACAAAGAGTTTCTTGCTTGTAAACCCACTGAGTTTGCAGGCAATGAAGGAGCGACTGCCTCACTGCGTTGGTTAGAAAAAACCGAAGCAGTAATTACCATAAGTAAATGTGCTCAGGATGATCAGGTTATGTACGCATCAAACCTTTTCAAAGAAGGGGCGCTAGAATGGTGGAATACGGTGTTACAAGCAAAAGGAAGAAGGATGGCGTATGCTATGAACTGGGAAGAATTTAAGAGTCTTGTAGAAAGAAAATTCTGTTCCGAATATGAAAAAGATCAAATGGCAAATAAGTTTCTAACCCATAGGATGATGGATGTAGATTGTCGAGGGTATACTACGACATTCTTCGAATATGCTAGAATGGTACCAACCCTGGCTTCGCCAGAACCGGTACTTATTTCTCGTTATATTTGGGGATTAATTTCCGAAATCCGTAATATCGTCAAGGCTGCGAAACCTCGCACAATTGATGATGTAGTAGAATTAGCCAATACTCTGACTGATGAGCTAGTACGGACAAGAGAAGAAAATAGAAGGAAGGAAGTAGCCCAAAAGATTACCCAAGAATTTCGTTCGGGTAACCATAACAATTTCAAGGAAGGAGGGAATGAGCAATCTTCCACTAGTCCATTTTGTAATTCTTGTAAAAGAAAGCATTTTGGAAGATGCAAGGGATATTGCAATTTTTGCAAAATTCCAGGGCATCAGGAAGAAGACTGCAGGAGGAAGAGATCTTCAGTCTGCTACAACTGTGGAGAAGCTGGACATCTCAGGCCAGATTGTCCAAAACTGAACAAACCATCTGACAATAAAGCCAAACCTATAGAAGGAGCAAAGAGGAATGTAAGAGCCTTCCAACTGACTGCTCAAGAAGCAGAACTCATTCCAGATGTGATAGCTGGTACGTTCTTAGGTTACAACGTTACACAAAAGTATTATTTGACCTTGGTGCAAACCAAAGTTTTATAAATACTTCATTCTGTCAAGATCTTAACTTACTTTTAACCAACATTAGACAAATCTTTACAGTCGAAACGACAAGCGGAAATACCCTCATCTATTCCAGTAAATCTCGAGGACGAGATTTTTATTAAGGTGGGGAGAATGTAACAACTCTCACAAAAAGGTCCTAATTATTAATTTAATTAATCATTAGGAAACCATAATTGAGACACCCAAGTGATTCTACATAAACCCTAAAATTTCCAGAACAATCGAAATCAGGATCAGGGCCCCTAAAACTCAAAGGGGGGTAAACCCTAGCTAACGATTATCAACATAAAACATTGTTTAATTCTTATTGGTAAAAATCATCAAGTCAGTAAGGCTAGTCCCGAACCTAAGCAAGCAGGTAGGCTAGCATGTCAATCAAGCAGGTAGGCTAGCATGTCAAGCAAGCATGTAGGCTAGCATGTCAAGCAAGCATGTAGGCTAGCATGTCAAGCAAGCATGTAGGCTAGCATGTCAAGCAAGCATGTAGGCTAGCATGTCAAGCAAGCATGTAGGCTAGCATGTCAAGCAAGCATGTAGGCTAGCATGTCAAGCAAGCATGTAGGCTAGCATGTCAAGCAAGCAGGTAGGTAGGCATGTCAATTTTCGTGTATAAATAGAAGACATTGGCATTCGATTTCTACTATTCAAACGACACTCAATTTCTAAATTGACGTCGAGTTATAGTTAAATCAGTTCACAACACACACTAATTCACGAAGTGCTGCCACAATCAGGGTAATAACTCGATCGCTATTACGATTCATTTTCCGACCGATCAATATATCCAATGGATGTTTAAGTGCCGCCCACATTAGGGTCATACTTAATCATTCGTCATTAATTTGACGGATCATCGTTAATTCGATGGATTAAGTATTGTACTTCATCGTTCGTCATTTAAGTTGACGGATTGTCGATTAATTCGATAGATAAAGTATGCACTTTGTTATTCGTTGTGATAATTTGATCTTGGGAATTATCGTAAATTGCTGGATTGATTCCTAACCCAGTTTTGTGTGCATGGTTATTTAAATTAGGTTAACAAGGCTAATCAGTAGGCTTATACACTGCTCATTAAATCTGCAATGTGAGTCATTCTCTTTTTCTCACAGTTTGTGAGTCATTCTTCTTTTCTCACAGTTTGTGAGTTATTCTCTCTTTTTATCAAAGTGCTTTATACAACTATTCTCACCGTTTGTGAGTTATTTTTATTAAATATTTTACAATACTCCAAATTATTTCAAGATTATAATTACAGGGACTAAGTCGTGGATATCTTGAATTACTGGTTAGTGGGGTATTGTGCACATTACTAATGTCTCCCAGTTAGGTTCATTGACCTACTCGGGATAATCACTGTTAGGTTCATTGACCTACAGGGATAATCATCACTATTTAGGTTCATTGATCTAAATAGTGGTATGACCATCGTCACCATTGTGACATGTCACCATTGTGACAGAAAGCCAGATAAAAATAAGATAGAAGCCATTGTAATCGCTCTTATGCTGTAATTAATAACTATGCATCATTATGCAAAATAGAATGATTCACTCAGTATTTCCCGCTGACAAAACCTTTTTCAAACATGTTTCAGGTGATCTGTTGTAAATCAGGAAAAGTGCTGTGGAGCATTTCAAGCTTAAGATAGTGGCTCAGTATAAAATAAAGAAATAAATTTTGTAATATCACGCTTTTATAGTAAAAACATACTATTGTAAATTATCGGGGTTTTATCCCGAATTGTGAAATAAAATAATCGGGGAAAATTTTTTTAGCTTTAAACGATCCTGTTTCCGCTGTAAAACTCAATTAAATAAATACCGCAGTATTTTCTGCCGCGGCTCTTGAAACGGGTCAAACCGGGTCATGGGCCGTGACAAGAAGTGTCAAAACTGAAATGATCAAACAGGTTTTCAAATTAACAGAAATTAATATTTCTGAAATAAAAGATTTAAATCTTGCTGAAAAACCTAAAAAGTACACTTCAAGAGTTCAACAGAGATTGAACAAGAAAAAAGGTTACAGTTCTGGTTATGGTTTTCAAAAGAAACCAAACCATAACAGTAATTTCAAAAAGAAAGGTTTGGGTTTTAATTCTTCAGAAAATTATAAAAATGAGAAAAATTATAAACCAAAAACAGCATTTGTTGCGGGAGGAAGTTCTGAAGATGAGCAGAAGAAACCATTCTGGAAACAATCCAATCAAGAGTTTCTTGCTGAAGTAAAGAAGAATGTAAAAAAAATTGCTTCGAGAGTTGATAGAAGAACCTGCTTTAAGTGTCAAAAAGCTGGACACATTGCTTGGAACTGCCAAGAGTCCACTTATTCAAAACAGGGAGTGTCTTCTAACTCTGAAATGAGAAGGAAATGTGTTGATAAATCGACTTTGGAAGTTGGTGAAACTTCAAAACGTTTTTACAAAAGAAGTGTCGATTTAAATAAACAAAGATGGGTTGTAAATTTGAGAGTAGTTCTGACAATGAATCTGATTCCATAAAATCAGATGAGTCATGTGTTGAGAATTCCGTTCCAGATGTGAACGATGAAAATTTTCCTAAATTGTCAAAGGAAAATTTGAAGATGAAATCAAAAGGTATATTTGAGATTTCAGGTCAATTCTTTGCTGGTAACAAAGAATTTGATGCTGAAAAGGCGTTTAACGGAAAGGTTAAACATATTTTCGGGAAGATGGTTGATGGAAAGGTTAAAAATGCAAAAGATTTTTATAAATCAAAATATTGGTGGAATAGAGGTGTACCAACATCACCCAAGGCGGGTCAGGCTTGGGTGACAGCATTTTCACCATAACATCCTGACTTGCCGGAGCTCCCAGGTTGGTAAGAGTGGAGCAGGAATCAGCATCATTCTTGATATGTTTGATTGGTAAATTTACAGTTGATATCTTTATATTGTTATATTTTGATTTTCAAGTGGTTTGGGTTGATAAGTGAACCTACAAGAGGTTGCAGAAGGTTTTCACTTTCAAATGGTAAATCAAGGACATTAAATTGTACTTGTTTTTCCTACAAATGATTGAGAAACAATGTGATGAACCCCAATTTTACAAGTGATAAAATCAACAAAACTTATTTTCCGGAAAAACCATTTAATTAAAACAAACTTAAGTGTTTTGAAGTCACAATGGGAAAATAGTTTGTTGTGAGGGGGAGTTCTGATTGTTTATGCCAAGTAGATGGCGATCTGAAGTGATTTGATATCAGTTCTCGCTTTACTTGTACAGTTTGTTTTCAAATTTCCTAAAATGTGTTTGCATTTTAGGGGGAGTAAGAAATTTTCAGAAAATCCAAAAACTTTTGATAATTTGAAAAAGTCAAAAACATGATAAAATTCAAAAATGAGTTTTGTTGTCAAAAAGAGGAAATGATAGTACATCAGTGGACGATCACAACATGCTAAAGAAATGGAAAGTCAAATGTGATAAACGGTCTCACTAATGATGTGCCAGTAGGTTTTTGCACATTTAGTAGATTGCGACGAGATATAAACCTAAATTCAAACTTGCTTATATTGTGGGTAACATCTCTCGGATATATGGGTAACCCTCGAAATCTTGTTTGAAAGACCCCTTTTTCTGAGATACTAGGTCTTTATGCTTAGTGATATCTGGGGTATTATCCCGGGACTTCTGATAATGCGGAAGCAATGGCCTAGTCCCCGGAGAATACTTTACTGCTTGCTTGAAATATAGCGCCGCCCTCAGCAAAAATTGATGAAACAATAAAATTGATAATCATTGCTGTTGTAAAAAAGATCCTCTAAAGGGGACCCACCAAAAGTCGAGCCGTCATCTCTCTGCTGAACGGAAGTTCTGACCTGAGCTCTCACGGTCTTGCAATTTAACCCCTTACAGATATCATCTAGGTATACTCATCTGTAAGACTGAATATTGGGATCTGGATACGAGAGTATATTCTGAGGTGGGACATGCAATTTGTCACACCCCCAAAATCCACACGCGGAGTATCACCGCTTGGAGGCGTGACATGACCAGGATCAAGCCACCAATCATATTGAACATAACAAGTAATAAGTAAAATTCAACCACACAATATGAAAGGTGTTTCAAATCAAAAACGTAGTTAAGTGTTTAGCGGAAGCACAATTGTAAAACCCAATGTAAGTATTAAGTACGAAATAAAGTAATGTTTTTAGCATGGCACACACTGCCATGTCCCACAACGACCGCGCCTCCCTGTGCAAGCTCCAAAAGTACCTAACGACCTGCAAGGCATGTAACAACGAATCAACAACAAAGTTGAGCGAGTTCACAGTTGGTTGTTTAGTTATAGTATTCGTTTCGTAAATCATATGTTCGTTTTGTAAACCATGTATCGTATTAATTCGTATCGCGGTCTCCCAGACATGTTTGCGAAGATTAGTGGGGCCTTCCCATGTATTACTAGACCGTGCGTATTGACTACTACGAAAATGTAAGTGGTGCCCTAAGTCAATGTCTATCAGCATTGACCCTTTGCCCATAGTCCATTAGTACACGCCCGTCCGACTGGCACGGTGTGAGGTTTGTTAAACCTAATAGCGCTATTAACTAATGACCCGCTCGCCATAGGCCTCGGCGATTAAGTCGATATAAATGAGGGACTTCATGATAGAGGTTTGGTCCAGTGTGAAATCTTGGCATCCTACCCACGGAGGATGGTTGTAGTTACCGTTTAAATCATTAACCCATTCCCAACCCTTGGGAACCCCATGCCTTGGAAAGAGTGTGAACTCACCTTGGTTTTGCTTGGCAGATACACAGAAGGGTTACTTGAGCTATATGTGGTCAACCACGTCCTAACATGGTTACCATACAAGTCAGGTCTAGGTTCAAGTAGTGCACATATGTTTACACATAAGTTAACAGATTACGAACACGTATTGATCATGGCAACACATTAACAGTCAAGTACATAACATATTCATACTTGTACGATTCAAAAGATTGGGCTCGCACAAGTCTAACAGCCTTGTGCGATTCACCCATTGAAGCCCAAAGCTACCCGGCCCAATATAACAAAAGCAGTCCAACATGTAAATGGCCCAAACAAATAAACATTGGTCTTGTGCGGTCCGGATGGTCTTGTGCGACTGACCAGTCCTTGTGCGATTGGGATTGGGCTTTGAGGCCCAACAGTGTAAAAGTCCAAGTGATTCGTGTGTGGCCCAAGCCTTGTGCGATCGGCACCGTCTTGTGCGATCCACAAGGTCTTGTGCGATCATGCAAATGTGATGTTGTACTCAGTGTTTAGTCAGTTGTACTCTATAACTTATGCGATTGTGTTGTGCGACCAGACACTTGTGCGATCGGTTGCCTTGTGCGATTGAGCTCTTGTGTGATTCAAGAACTTGTGTGATTGCACTTGTGCGACTGGTCTTGTACGATCAGTTATGTATTTCCTTAAATCATGCAATCAGTTACTCTATTATTGATAATTTCCATATTTTCAGTTTATCAATCAACAGTTTCTAACTAAACCATATGTCGATCAAAACAAGGTTTTTACCACACAATTCATATGAATCCTAATTAAACATCCGAGTCATAAAAACAACCTATCATAACATTCAATCGGATCTAACACTAGGATCATCACATATCATCCGAGTTCGAACACATCACAGCAGACTTACTTAAATTCGGTTCTAATCATCTATACATCATCCGATTACTAATACGCATCATGATCTAATCATACACATGTGAGCCGAATAACAATTTCTAAGTTCCATTACAATCATTTACAAAGCATCCTAAGGCTATCATGTAGAATGACTTCAATCACAACATCGTTCACATCAAATAAGCAATAATAAGAACACTTACCGATTAGAAAGTAGAACAAAAAGGGTAATCCGAATCAAAAGCTTCGATGGAGAGGGGTGTTGTTGCCGTCGGGTTTAGAGAGAGAGAGGGGGAGGTATTAGGGTTTGGTGTGTGTTCTTGTTTTGCAACAAATGAGAAACAAAACTCCTTAAGGATATGTGTATGCGCATGGAGGAGTGGGCCAAACCCAACTTGGGCTGCCCTTGGTTCAGATACAAAGAGTGTAGCCCGAATGGGCTTGTGCGATCGGTCCGTTTATATACATACATTCGTTACACATAAACACATATCAAACATAACATTTCATTAATCAACAAAGTTCACATAATCACATAGGATCCACATACGTTACATTAACACAAAGATAAGTTCTGAAGTACGAGTTGTCACACAATTGAGTTTAAGTGCTTAAAACATTAATCTCGTATCTCGAAACAGTTGAACTTTGTGTGAAAATTTAAGTGGATCAGTATACTGACAATCTAAGTGAATCGTTTAGAACTTAAAATGTTTAAAGCTTAACGGTGTTGGTGATTTGTCTCAAAAACTGAT
Source organism: Helianthus tuberosus (assembly GCA_030545235.1). Lineage (NCBI taxonomy): Eukaryota > Viridiplantae > Streptophyta > Magnoliopsida > Asterales > Asteraceae > Helianthus > Helianthus tuberosus. The sequence goes on along the minus strand of JARYGA010059578.1, from coordinate 70,045 downwards.
ATGATCCTCTTACAAAAACTCACAAAAATATTGTATGTAAATATTTCTTTACTGCATTTCATTTCTTTCATTTTATAAAAATCCAAAAAGATTTTCGATGTGTTTTAGCATAAATTTTGAAAAATTCATAAAGATTTTAGACAACTGATGTTGGAAAGCTGATTTTCAAAATTCCGAAGTGCTAAACATGACGAACAGGTTTGGGAGTGTGTATGGCGTTGAAAAATGATATACATACAAGTGGTTCATCAAAAATTAACATATTAAATCATTTTATATGATACTTGAAAATGATGTGTTTAGTTTGTGTCTACAAGTGGGTAGCAGGGTTTCTAAATTTGTTATATCTTATCTTTTATGAAACTTATGTTTTGGGTAGAGAATATGCAGGTGAGTCAGGTTGCGATACCTGAACCTGTGAAAGCCAGTCTACGATCCGAGCACAAGTTGAGGGGGAGTCTGAATGACAAAGAGCCTGGTTTTGATCCTGAGATTGCTGATGCTGATGAACTTAAGGAATCAAAAGATCTGATCAAGAGAATTAGAAGACTCAAGAGTGAAGGTCCCGTTGCACAGGATCTGATCGTAAGGAACAAGATGAATCGACTTTGTCTAATGTGCGGAATCCATTAAGACAAATCATAGAAAAGCAACACAGAATTCAACGATTAAACACGGTCTGTTCTTTCTATTGATCGTTCTGAAAGTACAAAGCTCCGGTAAAAGACAGACACTGATCAGGTTCTCTCAAGAGTCAAAAGTCTTTAAAGTGATACCCGGACGGGGTATTTATAGACGTCTCAGGAAGGAGATGCTGTCCGAGCGAGTGGTTATCCGCTCGAATTGCTATCCGGTCGGATGGCCATTCGACCGGATGACACTAAACAACCATCGGACATTATCTAGACAAATCCGTTTCCTGAGCTGTCGACCTGACTGACACACATACTTTACATAACAAAGAACACAAATATACAAAACATGAATACATACTGACAGAAGCTACAGACGTTATGTACTAACAGACTCCCCCTCGGATGTAGCTGTAGTTCCTTCCAGCATAGTCTTTTATTTCCTCCTGTTGCGTCTTCGTTCACGAGCTCTTTGTCTCCTCTTTTCTGCCTTTTCTTCTAACATTATACGTCTGTTATGCCTTCCTTCAGTTAACCACCAGTTTCTGTAAATAGGATCACCATCACGCTTCCGGTCCCATTTAGGAATCTTGTTTTCCTCTGATTCAATTGGCGTTTGATCTGTTGGAGGTACAATGCCCATCTTACGCCTTCCTAGCTCAGCAGCTCTTTCAGCAATCTTTTTCGACCTTTGTTCACGCTTATACTTTTTCAGGAATTCATCAATCTCCAGATCTCTCCATTTTGTCTTCCAGTATCTTCCAGAATTGATGTCTTGAGCAAAACAAACATCTACAACTGTTTGGTATTGCTGTGCTTGAGCTTTGTCTCTCTTTTCATAAATGATCTTGTTGTAGAACAAGCAATCCATATCCTTCTTTGAACAGTTAACAAGCCACATTGGATCCAGAATACTGATTCTTCGAGATTTTCCCGTGGACTTATCATACAGAGAGATAACTGCTTCAGCCGTAGATTCATTGTACAGCCAACCTTGAAATAAATCATGGAAGTCTTGCTCAATGGCTCTAAGAGGCATATTCTTCAGGCATCTAGGCGGCTTCACATCCAGAGTTATATCCTTTTTACCATTCTCTAGATATGTGACAATCGGCTTTGGATACTGTGGCTTCCAATCAGGATAACCATTCTTTGCTTGCAATTTGATGTAGTTCCACAAATCTTGATCATGTTGTCTAACTTCTGGACCATAGTAGAACTGCTTGATATTCTTTGTTTTCACTAGCTCATCCACATCCCACCATGGTAAAGAACTGATATCTGACAGAAATTCGAAGTACTGGACTCCTTCTTCTCGTCTGATAGCGTAGACTTTAAGATCTTCAAGATAACCCCATGATAGAATATCTCCCCAAGATAAATTTTTGTCGTGAGTGAAATACTGAAGAGCTCTAAGAGACTTTCTTTCTTTGGGCATAACTTTGAACCACTTCTGTCGTTCTTCAGCAAGAATTTCTCTGGGGATTGTTTCCGGAACACCTTCAGTAGAAACTTTTTCAACAATTTTCCTTCTGATTTCATCTTCATTTCTGTCTTTGAACATCTCAGCAAATGAAGGAAATGTTTCATCAATTCCAGAATAATGGAAATCTACTCCATCATCAGATGAATCTGAAGCATCTTCAATAATGACTTCATCATAATGATCTGCTTCATGAGCATATCTAGGCTCAAAATCTTTCTCTGGAGACTGAGGAATCTCATCCTCAATATCAAACTTGAAATTTCCATCTTCTAAACCCAACTCTTCTAACATTTCAGCTCTAGTTCTCCGAACCTCGATCTCACCTTCATATTTCTCATGTAGGTTGATAACAGTAGGGTTTGTTAGAAATACCTGGTCTGCATGTTGTTTTCCAGATGATGAGGCTTCATGTTGAATATCATCTTCCTGTTCGTTAATTTCATCATTCATCAACTCTTCAATCCTTTCTTGAACATTAGGATTATTGATTAACAAGCCAGAAGACCCTTAATCATCATCATCGTTTTTCTTGTCATCATCATCTTTCTGAACAGACTCGTCTTTATCATCATTTTCATCTTCATTCTCTTCTTTATCACCATATATTTCAAGATCAGAATCACGAACCTCTTCTCCACGTGCTTTCTTTGCTTCTTTTCTTCTTTCATTAATTTTCATTCTGCGAACAATCTCTGGTATACTGTAAGGCACCGTAGAAGCATCACCAACAAGAACGAATTGTTGTGTCTTCCATTCTAGTAATAACACTTCTTTGGCCTTTCTCTTCTTTTGAATAGCAGCAACTCTACGAATAATTTCATCAGAATCAATGAATAGAGAGGACTCACCAACCATCATAAAGTTTTGATTCTCTTCATCTTCATCATCTTGTTCAACTTGTTCTTGTACAACTTCAACAACTTGTTCTTGAACAACTTTAACAACTTGTTCTTGAACAACTTCAGCATCAACCATTTCAATATCAACTTTACTTGAAGAACCACCAGCTTTTTGAATATCTTCAACAACACTTTTGTTCTTTTGAGTGGAATCTTCAGCTAGTTGTCTTTCTCGTTCCAATCTTCTCTCCTCTACCTTTTTAACTTCAAGATCATTGAAGGCAGCATGAACATCAATCTTCAAATGACTTTCCATTACCGCATACAACATGTTAAGCTGGTTGTCTTTCATTACTTTATCAGCCTTCATTGCTTCCATCTCCAACTTCATAGCCTTCATTTCATTTGATGAAGCTTCACTCATTTCACTGAGAAGCTGATTAAGCGTCTGATTCACATCTTTAAGATTCTTTATCTTCACATTCAATGAAGAAATTTCTGCAGTCAATAATTCAAACACTTTAGAATTATCACTGTTATCATCCTTCAATTCATTTATCATCTTCTCTTTGTCTATCAGCACCATCCTGATTTGATCATGAGCTTTCATCAGCTGATTAACCTGCTTCTTTAAAATCTCACGTTCTGCTTCAGCTTTGTCTTTAGCCTTTTCAAGAGCAGCAACTTTCTTCAGTAATTCTTTTACAGCTTCATTATTGAACATGTCATAATCATCTTCTGGAATATCTTCATTAAAAATTCCAGTTGCTGGTGGAAGATTGCCAAAGAAATCATCTGTAACTTTTGGACGTGAGGATTCTGGAATCTCAATATTTTCAGGAATTGGCGGAAATTTTGAAGAAAAGTCTCCACCCTCAGTCACTTCAACATAATCATCTTGATCAACTTTATTTTTACCCTCTGGTTCTTGATCCTTTAATGATTCAGTATGCTTTTTGCCTTTGCCTCCTTGATCATTTTGAGCTTTAGCTTCTCCTTTCTTTGCCCGCACACTTCTAGGAATAACTCCAGTTTGAACTGCTTTACGCTTCTTTAATTGTTTCTTTGGTTGATCTGGTTCAAAAGAAGTGTCTTCCTCATCTGATACTTTTTGTTTCTTTGTTGACTTTTTCTTGAGTTGTACTTTGCCTCTGCCAAGTGTAGTTGGATCAAGTTCTGATTCTGATTCAGTAGCTTCAGAATCTTCATCACTTGAGACATCTTGAACAACACCTTCAGGTTCTTTGCCTTTGACACCTTTAGCAACATCCTCATTCTTCTTTAAAAAGCTTTCAAGAGTTTGTGATAACAACTCAGCCCCTTCTTGAATAACTGCTGACGGTTCCAAAACTGTTTCATCTCTCAGCTTTTGTTGTGGTTCTCCAGAAGACCCTGCAGAAACAAATTTTGACAGATTTATTAGAAACTTTTTAACAATTTAAAATTCTAATTGCCTTATGACTCCCCCTTTCACTATACCCTTTTCTACATTCTTCGGAACAGAAACTGCAGGGGATGTCTTTGGAGTTCTCTTTCTCTTCCCATCTTTTATTTTCTCAACCCACCATCTAGTATTCTTTTCTTTAAACTCACTCATCTTCACATCTTCATTATCTGAATCACTGTTCTGGTGTCTTCAAGCATCGTTCTCTGGTACAACATATTCTGGTCTGTTGATTTTGCATATCATTCTTTTCGCTCCTGGATTAGAACCCTTAATTATTCTACTTAAGGTATCTGCTGTCATGTGCCTTAGACCTAAAATATCATCATTACTTTTTTCAAGGTCCTTGAACTGATCATCAATCATCATCTGTACAAAGCGAGGATACATGATGAACTTCTTGTTTTCAGCTTTTGTATTCTCAGTCATGTAATCAAATATCACTTGAGAAATATTATATGGCCTATTTAAAATAAGGCATGTGATGATGTTCATAAGATAATCCGTTGTTTCATCATAAGCTCCCTTCCTATGTGGTAGAACATGTGTCACACAATGAACCATAAATTTGTAAGCATGACTTAAATTTGTCTTTAACATTTTTCCATTTACGTGCCCTGAGAAACCCATTCTACACCATAATCCTTTTGCTAGACGTTCAGAAATAATGGTTGGATCATCATCAGAATCATGTAAGTCTAATACTCGTCTTACATCACCGACTGTTACTTTAATCTCCAAATCTACTTTCTTTCCCTTCTCATCTCTCTTTGTTACTGCAGAGTAAATCGTTTTATCTTTCTCTTCGTATCGTGCAGAATTCCAAAAACGTCTGACATGCGATTCATAAACTATGGTCTTATCAGTTAAGGCCTTAGCAATTCTACTCTCTCTCAAGAATTTTGCAACCTCTTCAATTACTAATTTCTCTGTATATTCTTTTTCTAACAGGCAGTAAATGTTATGTGTTTTCTCCCAATCCTGTAGAAAAATATTTGGAATTTTATCAAAAATTTTCTAACACTGAAGATTTCACTCTACTAAGTGCAAAGATTCGAATTACTATCCGACCGAATTGTCAGTCGACCGGATTGTCATTCGACGCATGACAATGAAAGAGCATATGACAAAGTGAAATAGAAATGAATTGCCACTCAGTCGAATTGCCACTCGGTCGAATTGCCACTCAGTCGAATTGCTATCCGACCAGTTTGTACAAATGATTTTGAAAACAAAAATTGCCACTGGGTCGAATTGCCACTCGTTCGAATTGCCACTCGGTCGAATTGCTATCCGACTAGTTGTACAAATGATTTTGAAAACAAAAATTGCCACTGGGTCGAATTGCCACTCGTTCGAATTGCTATCCGACTCAAAGTAATTTTGTCAAATATCAATAGCACAGATTTCAAGATTAAAAAATATGAAACAGATGGCCATTCGGTCGAATTGCTATCCGACCGGATTGTCATCCTTATTCAAGAACAGTTAAAGAATCATTCAAGAATCATCAAAATTTTTCTAAGGCAAAACTTCTAATTGATCATAGATCTACGTAGAGAATCTGATTGCGAGCAAAACCCCATGTTCAATGTTGTCTAAATCATCCTAATCAGGGTTTAATTTGACAAAAACTGCACCGATAGCCGTAATGTCCTAACATCAGATCTACTTGATTTTAGCATGTTATGACACAAATTAAACCGGTAAACCTATAGATCTGAACATTCCGAGCACAACCCTATGATTATTTCACATCAAAACTGATCAAAACTTCCTAGATCTGTCCTAAACCCACCGACAGTGACGTCATCATCATGAAGATTTAACAAAAAAATCAAATTATAACAGATTTGAGTAAGAGAAACATACCTTTGCCATTGTGAAAGTTGTGCAAACCAACAATCTAAAGATTCGTGCAAAGAGTTGTGAAGAAAACAAGATCAGAAAGTCAAAGTGTGTGAGAGAGAATGAAGACTGTTCGAGCGAGTAACATTTGACTGTCCTTTGACTCTCTATATATAGTGACACATGAGTCGAATTGCTATCCGACCGGATATTCATCCGACCGGATTGCTATTCGAGTGAGGCACACTTTTGATTTTTTTTTAAACTTTGACATTTTGACTTTTTCTCAATTTTAACAGTTTTTAAGAAATCCACTTAAGTATCTAGGTCCAAGTTAATGACCCTAGGTGCTTAATTTGCCTACCAAGTCCAACTTAATGACCTTGGTTGACCCGATTCAAAGCATACTGTCATTTTCTTGTTTCTTGTTCAAACATATATATATATATATATATATATATATATATATATATATATATATATATATATTTTTTAAATTACAAGTTTCAAATTAATGAACTTGTTTTTGACTTTGCAAAATCAAGATTAGAATAATTAGCTCCAAACTCATCTTCCAACCCAGAAACTTCCTGCATCTTTCTCAAACAATGAATCTGAAGATCAGCTCTCCACTTTGGTTTGTCGAAAAATAAAGCAGAAATGTAAAATCTTTTTGAATTTTTAATAGAGTTTCTAAAATAGAAATGAAATATAGAAATAAAATGCAGTAAACATAAACTATTTACAAACAAATTTTTGGTGAGTGTGTTAGGGAATCATATCAGCTACCGACAAGTTATAAGTACCGTTAAGCTTGATTTCATACACAACATTAAACAATTCACTTAGATTGTCGATATACTGATCCTCTTAAATTCTTACACACATTTCAATCTGTCCAGGATACGGATTTAGTGTTTTAGCGACATAAACTTATTCATGTGTCCCACCTCTTGAATATACTCCCGTATCCAGATCCCAATATTCAGTCTTACAGGTAAATATAACACAAATGATATCTGTAAGGGGTAAATAAATTATGAAGAATCATGAGAGCTCAGGTCAGAACTACCGTTCAGCAGAGAGATCATGACTCAACTTTTGGGTGTGTCCCCTTTAGAGGATCTTTTTTACAACAGCATTGCTAAGCAATTTTATTGTCTTATCATATATGCTGAGTGTGATGCTATGTTTCAAGCATTGCGGAAAGTATTATTCAAGGACTAGGTCAGAACTTCCATTCAGCAGAAGTCCCCGAATAATACCCCAGATATCACTGAGTATAAAAACCTAGTATATCAGAAAAAGGAATCTTTCAAACGAAATTTCAGGGGTTACCTATATATCCAAGTAGTGTTCCCCACGAAATAAGCAAGTAAGATTTAGGTTTATATCCCGAACAAACCTACTAAATGTGTAAAAACCTATCGGCACATCATCAGTGAGACTGTTTAACGCATTTAAACTTTCCATTTCTTTAGCATACCGTAACAGTCTAGCTGATGTACTATCATTTTCCCTCTTTACACAAGCTCTTTTTGAATTTTATCATGTTTTTTTTATTGTTTTTGTATTTTCTAAATTTTAACCTATCTCCCCCTAAAGACCAAAACAAGTAAAAATTCGACAAACCATTGCAGATTGCTTTTCAACATCATCTACAGTGGTACCTTCATCGACGCCAACGATTTCTTCCGCATCCGATAGTAACTTCATACCATTAAGTTTCAAAAGATATTGAAAACGTGTTTTGTCAAATGCTTTGGTATGTAAATCAACTTTTTGTTCATCGGTGTGGATTTTTTCTATTCGTATCAACTTTTTCTCGAAACAATCTCGGATGAAGTGATGACGAATTTCAATGTGTTTCGTTTTAGCGTGATGAACAAGATTTTTTGTTATGTTTATAGCTGCCTCATTATCAACAAAGATAGGGGAGTTTAGAAATTGCAAACCGTAGTCTCGCATCTGTTGCTGGATCCACAAGATCTGAGAGCAGCAACTGCTAGCAGATACATATTCGGCTTCACATGTGGATAAAGCAACAGAGGTCTTCTTCTTGCATTGCCAGGTGACCAATCGTGGTCCGAAAAACTGGCACCCCGCTGTTGTTGATTTAGCGTTCACTTTGCAGCATCCGAAATCAGAATAAGAATATCCTTCGAGCGTGAAATCGCCAACTTTTGGATACCACAACCCCAGAGATGGAGTTCCTTTCAGGTAGCGTAGAATCCTTTTCACAATAACCATATGCGAGGCTCTAGGATTTGACTGAAATCGAGCTGCGAGGCAGGTTGGATACATAATATCTGGTCTTGATGCCGTCAAGTACATTAACGAACCTATCATGGAGTGATACAGCGTTTCATTTACCTTCTCTCCGGTGAGATCAGGGTTTATCCCATGGTTCGTTGCTAATGGGGTGGACATAGGTGACATTCCCGACATTCCGAATTTCTCCAGAACATCATGAACGTATTTCGTTTGATGTATGAACGTTCCCTCGGGAAGTTGATCAACTTGAAGCCCCCGAAATCTTGTTTGAAAGGTCCCTCTTTCTGAGATACTAGGTCTTTATGCTCAGTGATATCTGGGGTATTGTCCCGGGACTTCTGATTTTGCGGAAGCAATGGCCTAGTCCCCGGAGAATACTTTACGCTTGCTTGAAATATAGCCTACCCTCAGCATAAAAAATGATAAAACATTGCAAAATGCAAATCATGTGCTGTTGTAAAAAAAGATCCTCTAAAGGGGACCACCAAAAGTCAAGCCGTCATCTCTCTGCTGAACGGAAGTTTTGACCTGAGCTCTCACGGTTTTCGCAATTAACCCCTTACAGATATCATCTGTGGTATACTCACCTGTAAGACTGAATATTGGGATCTGGATACGGGAGTATATTCTGAGGTGGGACACGCGAATAAGTTTAAGTGCTTATAACATTAATATCATATCTCGAAATAGTTGAACTTTGTGTGAAAATTTAAGTGGATCAGTATACTGACAATCTAAGTGAATCATTTAGAACTTAAAATGTTTAAAGCTTAATGGTGTTGGTGATTTGTCTCATAAACTGGTATGATCCTCTTACACAAACTCACAAAATATTGTCTGTAAATATTTCTTTATTGCATTTCTTTTATATTCAAAAATCCAAAAAGATTTTAGTGTGTTTTAGCATAAATTTTGAAAAATTCAAAAAGATTTTCGACAACTGATGTTGGAGAGCTGATTTTCAAAATTCCAAGTGCTAAACATGATGAAAATTGGGTTGGGAGAGTGTATTTTGGAAAGAAAATGATATTTTTTCAAAAGTTCATCAGAGATTAACATTGTAAAATCATTCATTGATTGAATAATTCCTGCAAGTGTTTTATTAGAAATTTTTAAATGATAAATAAATTTTGAGAATTGGTTTTACATGTGGTAAACAGAGTGTAAATCTATCAAATTTTAAATTTGTGAAATTTATTTTTGGGTAGAGATTTGTGCAGGTAATGGTAGAGCCAGGAATTGGTCCTGAACATGTGAAAAAGTAAAGCCAGCAACAGATCTTGGGATAATCAGATAAAAGCCAGGTTTCGATCCAGAGCAGGATGTGAGCTAGGTTGTGATCCTGTGAACCTGTGAAAGCCAGACTAAGATCCTAGCTTACTGAGAGGGGGAGTCTGATTGACAAAGAGCCAGGTTCTGATCCTGAGATTGCTGATGCTGATGAACTTAAGGAATCAAGAGATCTGAAAGATTATTTGTTCGACGAGAGTCTGTTGGTGATTAAAACAAAAGAAAGAATATTTGAAGATGCTTACAGTGTCAGATACTTCAAAGAGTTCGAGAGGACTGATAAAGACTGAAGATGCGAAGACTCGACACTTAAGACTCGTCAACATTCGAGGGGGAGTCTGTTGGTGCATGCGTCTGTCGACTTCGTCTTGTATCGAGTCTCGTTTGTATTTAGATAGATCAGGGCACGTTATACGAGGAAAATGTCAAAAATAGGGTGAATGGCAGCTTCAAACGAAATTAGAATCTGTAATTCCGTTTGAAACCACCATGACATGTTCAAACGGAATTAACATGTTGATTTCGCTTGAAGTTAATCTCGTTTGAAGGTGATTCCGCTTGAGCGTGTTCAAGCGGAATTAGCTAGCCTATATATACCTGTGACCTAATTTCGTTTGAGTTAGAGTTGTAACAATTCCGGTTTGTGCAACGAAGTGCTGCCGAAGTGTCGTCTCGGTGTAAATCATTGTGAAATCAATAATACGACAGTTTAAAGTGATATTCTTGCTGAATTGACCTCAGTACGTCTGTTTCCGCCTTTCGTATTGAGTAAAACTCTTCTGATCGACTCGTTCGGGTCTGCAAACGATCCTACAAGTGGTATCAGAGCTTAGGAAGAAGAGTTCTTACCAATTCAGCTGCAAATTCTGATTTCTACACCTTCTTTTTCAAAATTTACAACTTTTCACGGTCAAAATGTTCTGATTTTTACACATTATACTCGGAATAGTGTTTTAACTAATCCTTGTGAAAATTAGACCTTAATTCGATCTAAAATAGATAAACACTGTAATTTTGTTTGAAAAACCAGCGCGAGATGATGATGTCAGCAGCTCTTCAAACGAAATTAGCTCTTAATTCCGCTTGAAATCGGCATTTCACTTGAAAAATTGGATTGATTCCGCTTGAAAAAAGTATTCCGCTTGAAAAATTCTGTTGATTTCGTTTGAAACGTGTTATTCCGCTTCAATCTGGTATTCCGTTTGAAAAAGGTGTTAGTTCAAGCGAAATTAGGTATTCCGCTTGAAAAGGTATTCCGCTTCAAAGGAGATTTCATTTGAACGTACTGATTCCGTTTGAACAGGGTAATCCTGTTTGAAAGGAATTCCGCTTGAGATTGTGATTGCGTTTGAAAATACTGTTTGACAATTTCTTGAAAACGGAATCATGGAAGAGGAATTTTACAACGCATTTGCTACCCCGGTTACCCCGATCACTCTTGCACAGAACACAATGTTGGAAAATGAAACAGGGACTATGCAAAAACCGCCTAAGCTCATGAACATCGAGGAGTATAAGGGTTGGGAAGAACGTTTTGAGAACTGGGTACAAGCTAACTACTTAGATGCTTGGGAATGTGTTGAGACGAAATATGTTAGACCGATGACTGATGATGAGGAGATTATTGCAATTAAAGATCTGAGTGTTGAAAATAGAAGGAAATACAAAGATGAAAAAATGATGTTAAGTCTACTACAACAAGCTGTGAAAGAAGATATTTTGGTTTTATTGCAACATAATGGAACTTCTTATTCAATTTGGAAAGCTTTAAGATCGAAGTTTGTTGGTAGTCAAGAGATGGTCAAGAACAAGAATTCACTTCTGAAGAAAGAGTTTGATCTGTTTCGTGGGTTGAAAAATGAAAGCACAAAGCAAATCATTGAAAGATACTGCAATTTGTTAGCGAACATGAAGAGATTGAGCATCGACAAAGATAATGAAGAATTGATCGAAAAATTGGCTGATGCATTGCCATATGAGACTTAGGGCACATATCTCATGATGTTGAGGAACAAGAAAGGTTTTAGCAGTCTGACATTGAGCAAATTCATTGAAAAAATTGAGGCCCAGGAGATGGAACAGAGAAAGATTTCAAGGATGAAAGATTTCGACGGTGAACAAGACATTGGTCTTTATTACAAAGGTGGTGTCAGTGATAAATCCACCAACATGTCACCGAAGGTTGAAACAACTTTTAATGTAAAAAGTTCATCAGGAAGTTCATCCAAAGGATCAAACAGCAACACAAGTTTTTCATCATATCCGTCATTTGATCCAAACATTTCAGCAACAAAAAATGGCAAGAAGTTACAATGCAACATTGTACTGAATCTGGAGAATGATGAGGATTATTCAGCAGAAGTTGCTAAAAGTCACATGTCTTTGTTGGAAACTGTGCTGGAGTCTTATGGAAGTTTTGTGGCAGGTCGGATCGGGAATCCAATGTTGACAAAAGAGGATTACGATCAAATAGATGCTGAAGAGATGGAATTGATGGACATAAAGTGGTGTTTGGCAAGTGTATTGAGACGAGCTGAGAAATTTAAGCAGATCACAAGAAGAGATGATTTACGTGAAGCTAATATTTCTACTTTAGGTTTTGAAAAATCTAAAGTCACTTGTTTTCGTTGCAGGGAAAAAGGACACTTCAAGAGGGAGTGCAAAAACCGCGAAGCAAGTGGAGCTCAAAATCCATTCAACAACAACAATGATTATTATCGAAAATCGATCTATCATCAAGTTGCACAACAACAACAAGAACCACAAGTGGCACATGGAAGAAAAGTGATTGAAGAATCTTCAAAGAGAGCTTGTATGGTGAATCAGGATGACAAAAAGCCAACAGAAGGTTTCAGTTGGGACAAATATATCTCAGCTGATAATAAAGCATGCCTGATTAATCAAGATGATGAAAAATTACCAGAAGGGTTTAATTGGGAAGGTTTTAGTTGGGATGATTATGATCCAAAAAAACTTCATATCAAAAAGTTTTTATCGCTCGAGTGGAAGAAGATAGTGATGATGATAAAGAGTATTATGCAAGAAGAATGGCAGCTCATTTTAAAATGATGGTAGAGAGTGACAGTGATGATGAAAAAGCTAAAAAGAAAAAGGTCAAAACACCAGTTAGCAGTGATGATGAAGAAGTACCAGTGAGAAGAAAAAAAGTGATAGATATTCCAAAGTTTAAAGTTGAAGAAGAAGTTGATGGAAGAAAGATTCCTGTGAATTGTGAAACCTGTAAGATCATAAAGAAGAAAAACAGTGAGTTGATTAACAACATGAACAGGTTGAAGGAGTCTTACGATGTTTTGAACAAAGCAATGAATCAATACAATCAAACAAGTGAAGAACAGGCAACAACAATGAAAACACTTCAAGGATCTCTTATGATAAAGCAGAAAAGCGTTAACAACTATATTGAGAAGTGTGCTGTGCTTGAACAAAAACTGGAGACACAAAGGATTGAGACAGAAAGAGTAAACCGTTTGTTAAAAAGTTACTCATGTACTTCTTATGTCATTGACAGGATTTATCCAACTATTGAAGGCATGAAGGCATTTGAGGATGATGAAGTAACTGAAGAACAAAAGATATCTGAAGAAAAGACTCCTGAAAAGAAGAAAGAAAAGAAGAAGGATACTAAAGATAAGACATCTGGTAAGAAACAAGGTGCTAGTTACAACAAGTGTCCACCTCCGCTTGAAAATGGATATTCTCCGAGAAATCCAAATTCAGAAAGAGTCGAAAAGGCAACAAATTTACAGTGGGAGTCGGAGTTTTCAGTTAATCTGCCAGAAAATATTGATGTGACTTTTACATCGTTTGACACTGATCAACAATCTCAATTGATGAAGAAAGTAGTGGATGATGTGTTAGATAACGATGAAACTGAGGAGTCAAAGTCGGAGTCAAACTCAGAGTCAAAGTCTGATAAGTCAAAGTCGGAGTCAAACTCAGAGTCAAAGTCTGACAAGTCAAAATCAACAGTCAAACAGGACAAAAGAGTTTATAATAAAGAATTCCTGTTATCAAAATCTAATTTAAATAATGAAACATTTAAAGTGGCTTATACTTTGAATGATTCTGACAAATTATATTTTGATGAGGAATTTTCAATAAGAGGTGTCAAACCAGACATGATCAAAAAGTTTTCAAACTAACAGAAATTGATATTTCTGAAATAAAAGATGTAAATCTTTCTAAAAAACCTAATCCTTACACCTCAAGATTTCAACAAAGAGAAAACAAGAAAAAGGGTTACAGTTCTGGTTCTGGTTATCGAAAGAAACCAAACCATAACGGTAATTTCAAAAAGAAAGGTCTTGGTTTTATTCCTCCAGAAAATCATAAAAATGAAAAATACGTTCGAGATTTTAAATCAAAAATGATATTTGTTTCAGGTACATCTTCTGAAGAAGAGAAAGAAAATCTGTTCAGAAATCAGTCGAACAGAGAATTCCTTGCGAAGAACCAAGAAGAGATGAAAACTGCTGATCAGAAGAAAGAAACGAGAACCTGTTTTCAATGCAACACTGTTGGTCATATTGCCAAGAAGTGTTCCAAGGCAATACACTCAAAACAGGGAGTTTCTCGTAAACTGAAAGATAAAGAAGTTGTGTTTGAACCACCAATTGATATAACTAAACTTTTCAAAAATTCAACTTTTGAGATTGGTGAATGTTCAAACAGATTTTACAAGAAAAGGACAAATCTTGACAACCAAAAATGGGTTGTTAAGAAATCAGATGATAGTTCTAGCAATGATTCTGATTTATCAAAATCAGAGGAGCTATCTTCGGGCGATGAATCAGATTCCACAAAGTCAGAGGAGCCACAAATTGGGATTAAATGTGATAATTCAGTTCCTCCAATGGATGATGTCAATTTTCCACCATTGAAGGCTGAAAACTTTAAACAAAAAATTGGCAAAGTTGAAATTTCAAATCAATTTTTCTCAGAAAAGAAAGAATTTGATGTTGAAAAGGCATTTAACTCCAAAGTGAAACACATTTTTTGAAAAATGGTTGATAGGAAGGTAAAGGGAGTTAAAGAGTTTTATGAGAAGAAATTGAAGAAACCAGTTGTGTCATCCGAGGTTTGTGACTGGGATGGTACCTATTATGAACAGTAAAACCCTAGACTTGCCGGAGCTTCCAAGTTGGTAATCGCGGAGCATGAATCGGCATCATTATTGAAAAATTGTTCATTAGTATGACTTGCCGGAACTCCCAGGTTGGTAAGTGAGGAGTAGGAATCGGCATCTTGAGAATTCAACCTACAAATGGTATTGGTTGGTAAGCCATATGGTTGAAAAAGAGGTTGTGATTTTATAAGCAGGTTAATCAAGGTCGTTAGATTGAACTTGATTGAACCATTCTTACAAGTGGTATTTTGAAAAACAATATGATGATCCCCTAACCTACATATGGTAAAATCAATCAACAAAACTTATTTTCCGGAAAAACCATTTGATTAAAACAAACTTAAGTGTTTTGAAATCACAATGGGAAAATAGTTTGTTGAAAGGGGGAGTTCTGATTGTTTATGTCAAGTGGATGGCGATTTGAAGCGATTCGATATCGGTTGTCAATTTTATTTGTATAGTTTGTTTTCAAATTTCCCTTTAATGTGTTTGCATTTTAGGGGGAGTAAGAAATTTTCAGAAAATTCTAAAACATTTGAAAATTTGAAAAAGCCAAAAACATGATAAAATTCAAAAATGAGTTTTTGTGTAAAAAAAGAGGAAATGATAGTACATCAGTAGACTATCACAGCATGCTAAAGAATTGGAAAGTTAAAAATGTGATAAACGGTCTCACTGATGATGTGTCAGTAGGTTTTTACACATTTAGAAGATTGTGATGAGATATAAACCTAAATTTTCAAAGTTGCTTATATCGTGGGGAAACATCTCTCGGATATATGGGTAAGCCCCGAAATCTTGTTTGAAAGGTCCCTCTTTCTGAGATACTAGGTCTTTATGCTCAGTGATATCTGGGGTATTGTCCCGGGACTTCTGATTTTGCGGAAGCAATGGCCTAGTCCCCGGAGAATACTTTACGCTTGCTTGAAATATAGCCTACCCTCAGCATAAAAAATGATAAAACATTGCAAAATGCAAATCATATGCTGTTGTAAAAAAAGATCCTCTAAAGGGGACCACCAAAAGTCGAGCCGTCATCTCTCTGCTGAACGGAAGTTTTGACCTGAGCTCTCACGGTTTTCGCAATTAACCCCTTACAGATATCATCTGTGGTATACTCACCTGTAAGACTGAATATTGGGATCTGGATACGGGAGTATATTCTGAGGTGGGACACGCGAATAAGTTTAAGTGCTTAAAACATTAATATCATATCTCGAAATGGTTGAACTTTGTGTGAAAATTTAAGTGGATCAGTTTACTGACAATCTAAGTGAATCATTTAGAACTTAAAATGTTTAAAGTTTAATGGTGTTGGTGATTTGTCTCATAAACTGGTATGATCCTCTTACACAAACTCACAAAATATTGTCTGTAAATATTTCTTTATTGCATTTCTTTTATATTCAAAAATCCAAAAAGATTTTAGTGTGTTTTAGCATAAATTTTGAAAAATTCAAAAAGATTTTCGACAACTGATGTTGGAGAGCTGATTTTCAAAATTCCAAGTGCTAAACATGATGAAAATTGGGTTGGGAGAGTGTATTTTGGAAAGAAAAATGATATTTCTTCAAAAGTTCATCAGAGATTAACATTGTAAAATCATTCATTGATTGAATAATTCCTGCAAGTGTTTTATCAGAAATTTTTAAATGATAAATAAATTTTGAGAATTGGTTTTACATGTGGTAAACAGAGTGTAAATCTATCAAATTTTAAATTTGTGAAATTTATTTTTGGGTAGAGATTTGTGCAGGTAATGGTAGAGCCAGGAATTGGTCCTGAACATGTGAAAAAGTAAAGCCAGCAACAGATCTTGGGATAATCAGATAAAAGCCAGGTTTCGATCCAGAGCAGGATGTGAGCCAGGTTGTGATCCTGTGAACCTGTGAAAGCCAGACTAAGATCCTAGCTTAGTGAGAGGGGGAGTCTGATTGACAAAGAGCCAGGTTCTGATCCTGAGATTGCTGATGCTGATGAACTTAAGGAATCAAGAGATCTGAAAGATTATTTGTTCGAGGAGAGTCTGTTGGTGATTAAAAGAAAAGAAAGAAGATTTGAAGATGCTTACAGTGTCAGATACTTCAAAGAGTTCGAGAGGACTGATAAAGACTGAAGATGCGAAGACTCGACACTTAAGACTCGTCAACATTCGAGGGGGAGTCTGTTGGTGCATGCGTCTGTCGACTTCGTCTTGTATCGAGTCTTGTTTGTATTTAGATAGATCAGGGCACGTTATACGAGGAAAATGTCAAAAATAGGGTGAATGGCAGCTTCAAACGAAATTAGAATATGTAATTCCGTTTGAAACCACCATGACATGTTCAAACGGAATTAACATGTTGATTCCGCTTGAAGTTAATCTCGTTTGAAGGTGTTTCCGCTTGAGCGTGTTCAAGCGGAATTAGCTAGCCTATATATACCTGTGACCTGATTTCGTTTGAGTTAGAGTTGTAACAATTCCGGTTTGTGCAACGAAGTGCTGCCGAAGTGTCGTCTCGCTATAAATCATTGTGAAATCAATAATACGACAGTTTAAAGTGATATTCTTGCTGAATTGACCTCAGTACGTCTGTTTCCGCCTTTCGTATTGATTAAAACTCTTCTGATCGACTCGTTCGGGTCTGCAAACGATCCTACAAGTGGTATCAGAGCTTAGGAAGAAGAGTTCTTACCAATTCAGCTGCAAATTCTGATTTCTACACCTTCTTTTTCAAAATTTACATCTTTTCACGGTCAAAATGTTCTGATTTTTACACATTATACTCGGAATAGTGTTTTAACTAATCCTTGTGAAAATTAGACCTTAATTCGATCTAAAATAGATAAAGACTGTAATTTCGTTTGAAAAACCAGCGCGAGATAATGATGTCAGCAGCTCTTCAAACGAAATTAGCTCTTAATTCCGCTTGAAATCGGCATTTCTGTCACACCCCGACCGCGTAAAACAACAAATCGCGGCGGAAACATCGGGGCATGTTGCAACATAATTAATGTTTCATAACCATGGATACCAAAAGTGTTTCGTTTTATTAATCATTGAATAATTACATCGTCTGGAAATCTAAATACACAATTTAAACATAATCTATCATTGTTATTGAGTCACTAAGGCCTTGTTCAGTCCTATGTGAGCATGCATCTTATCAATCGATATCATCCAACAATACCTGAAACATATGTGAAAACGAGGTCAGCAAAGAAATGCTGGCGAGTACATAGGTTTTGTGAAAATAAGATTCATGACTTCTGTTTTAAGAAAATGTTTAGTCATGAACCTTGTAATTTGCTTTGTCTTTGTAAATCGTTTGAAAAATAATAAGTTCAGGTGATATGTATAAATAAGAGAATAATGCATGATTAAATGAATAACCATGTAAAATGAGTTTGTATAAGATAAGTTGTTTGTAAATAAATGTCTTGTGAAAAGTATGTTACTTGTATAAAATGTTCTATGTCTCAAACTGAAATGATTCAAATAACGCTACAATGTGTAATACCATACAAACACTTATATATAGGAAGTACCAGCGGCGTATCCACCATGCTTGTATCATATTCCACATGCATTGTTACTTAATCACTTAATCCAAACCAAACCACCAAAGTGATGTTCATGCCCAAATGTAAATCATGTAATATGTATAACCAAAATAATATGTATGGCTAGTGAAATGCATCAACTAAACCATAGGTGAAACGCACAAAAACAAAGTATTGAAGTAAAACTTGGTTTAAACCAATACTATGTTTCGTGTAAATGCATGATCAAATGTAAATCATGTACAAATGTTTACCCAAACGTTAAAACATCGTGTGAAACCCAATCGTTACCCAATCGTTAAAACATCGTGTGAAACCCAATCGTTACCCAATCGTTAAAACATCGTGTGAAACCCAATCGTAAATCGTTTAATTCGTTTTAGGTCGTGAAACTACTTATATGATCGTCTCGCTAATAACATTCAAACCTTCGTGACTCAACACTCGTCGCTTCTCGTTTTCGTATTAACAAACCTCCATAGGGTAAGTTAACAATTACAGATTCAGTCGCTACCTACCATACCCACACATAACCACGGGTGTAGTAAATAACGGGATTTGTCAGATCCTATGGTACCATAACCTAATACTGGTCGGCTTGATCATTGCTAATGAATGTCATTTGTTATGTAACTACAACCAACAAGTTTGTTCACTTTATGAAATCGTTATTAGTTTTGTATAAATCGCCTTAATTGTTTTTGAAACCATCGTTATAACATCGAAAACATTTAGCACATATGAGTCACCCCAAAACAATTGAAAACAGTAAAATAGGGGAAAATGTACTCGCCTGAGAATGCTTGGAGGTCTTGAATAACTACCAAGTAAGCTAGAGGAGTCCCGGAAATCAAACGGTACCTAATATAGGTAACTACATAATTAACCCGGACCTAAATCGGAAGACTGGGTAGCAGGAGGGTTTGTAAACCAAATGAGTGTAGGAACTCATATGATATGGTTTAACAAAGCCTACATACTAAATGAAACTTAACCTAAGTATTATCGACCCATCGCGACCCATTAAGGTAACTTATGCTACTTTAACGCGTCGTGCGCGTGAAACGCGTTCGGACCGTCTAACTAGTCCTATGACAGGTGTTATATGCCTAAACATGTTACATAATCAGTTATGTGTCAAAAGTTTAGGTTACATATGCTTAATTACCAATTATACATTAAAAGGGTATTCTGGTAATTTACCTAAGGCATATAAACTACCTATCATACAACTACTTAAACGATGTGACCATAGGGTATAACCTCGGAAGGTTATGCCCTATACTAGGGTCACCTAATGTATTTGGTCGGATCCTAATGATCGACCAAACTGGGTCGGGTTCGAAGGTATAGGCGATTTATTAGATCGCCTACCCTACGACCCTAGACAACGTGGTAATCAGTGGGCATAGTCCCAAGGGACTATAACCAACGTGATTACACTCACGTTGCGAAGTTCAAACGAACTTCGCATTGACCATTACTGGTCAACGCTGAAAGTCAAACAAAGTTTGACTTTCTGACTCGAAAAGCAGTAAAATAAGGAAAAGAACGAAAGAATACTTACCCAGGGTCCCCGAATGCTAATCCCGATCTAAGAACTCAGGTATGAAACAATGGTTTCAACTTAGAGCTCTCAAATCAGAATTCTTGTGCAAAATGAGGTTGTGTGGGTTGGGTATTTATAGATAAAGTAGAGCCGCTAGGATCGTTTCTTGAATATCGTGCCACGATCCGAGCCGTACACTTGTCACAAAGGTTATGGAGCCACATATGCTCATAATCTTAGTGATTAAGCAAGTTGCAAACATGTGGTTGTGGTTAATCAGCTGAAATCTGATTGCAAATACACTTAATCTGGTCAGGTTAGGCAGTCGCGTAGCGCTAGTGCAAAGGCACTATGCAGTCACGCTACGCTAGCACCTCCCTGTTTCAGAAATGTTTCAAAAGTGGCAGAAATGGTCCCTGCACGTGTTTAAGGCCTTTTTCGATGCGTTTGAACCCCGTTAACCTCATTTCAAGGCTCTAAAATGAAGTTAAAGTATAGGGAACTCAAAACATGCTCAAAAATATGTCAGATGTCGGTTCGTTTGGTCGTACGATCGCGATGTTCGCTTAATTACGACGGAATGCGCATAAGCGCGAAAAACGATCCAAATGACGCGACGAATGGATTTTTCTTATGGCGAACACTAAAATATAATATAGTCATGCTTACATAAATTTTTGGATGTCCGGATGTATTCAGAACGTAAGTTATGCGCGAAAATGCAAACTTGTGCACTTTTTGACACTTTTAGTCCCTGAATGACACAAAAGTTTATTTTAGCATACCGAACACCTCAAAACCTATTTCTAAGCTATGTGAAGGATATTTATGGTATGTTTAACTTATGGTCATGTTCCGGAATGTCTGTTACAGTTCAAATTGGCATACTTTCGCAGTTTGTCAACTTTAGTCCCTGTAAGTGATTAAATTTTGATTTCACTACACCAAACCTTCCAAAACTTATATCTAAGTTATGTAAAGGTTATTTAAGGTATGTTAAGCCTATTTCACTATTCCGGAGTGTTCGTTGGATTAAACTGGTTATATTTACGCATCAGAGCGCGTATAACCCTCCAGAAAGCGATTTAAAGCTTAAAATCAAACAAGAGTTGATATGTGTAAAATATACACATAATTTTACAAATCCCAAGTATGAAATATAATATTTCATTGGTTTGGTATTTGTTTGATGGCCGTGGAGGCACAGGTGTTACAATTTCGCTTGAAAAATTGGATTGATTCCGCTTGAAAACAGTATTCCGCTTGAAAAATTCTGTTGATTTCGTTTGAAACGTGTTATTCCGCTTCAATCTGGTATTCCGTTTGAAAAAGGTGTTAGTTCAAGCGAAATTAGGTATTCCACTTGAAAAGGTATTCCGCTTCAAAGGAGATTTCATTTGAACGTACTGATTCCGTTTGAACAGGGTAATCCTGTTTGAAAGGAATTCCGCTTGAGATTGTGATTCCGTTTGAAAATACTGTTTGACAATTTCTTGAAAACGGAATCATGGAAGAGGAATTTTACAACGCATTTGCTACCCCGGTTACCCCGATCACTCTTGCACAGAACACAATGTTGGAAAATGAAACAGGGACTATGCAAAAACCGCCTAAGCTCATGAACATCGAGGAGTATAAGGGTTGGGAAGGACGTTTTGAGAACTGGGTACAAGCTAACTACTTAGATGCTTGGGAATGTGTTGAGACGAAATATGTTAGACCGATGACTGATGATGAGGAGATTATTGCAATTAAAGATCTGAGTGTTGAAAATAGAAGGAAATACAAAGATGAAAAAATGATGTTAAGTCTACTACAACAAGCTGTGAAAGAAGATATTTTGGTTTTATTGCAACATAATGGAACTTCTTATTCAATTTGGAAAGCTTTTAGATCGAAGTTTGTTGGTAGTCAAGAGATGGTCAAGAACAAGAATTCACTTCTGAAGAAAGAGTTTGATCTGTTTCGTGGGTTGAAAAATGAAAGCACAAAGCAAATCATTGAAAGATACTGCAATTTGTTAGCGAACATGAAGAGATTGAGCATCGACAAAGATAATGAAGAATTGATCGAAAAATTGGCTGATGCATTGCCATATGAGACTTGGGGCACATATCTCATGATGTTGAGGAACAAGAAAGGTTTTAGCAGTCTGACATTGAGCAAATTCATTGAAAAAATTGAGGCCCAGGAGATGGAACAGAGAAAGATTTCAAGGATGAAAGATTTCGACGGTGAACAAGACATTGGTCTTTATTACAAAGGTGGTGTCAGTGATAAATCCGCCAACATGTCACCGAAGGTTGAAACAGCTTTTAATGTAAAATGTTCATCAGGAAGTTCATCCAAAGGATCAAACAGCAACACAAGTTTTTCATCATATCCGTCATTTGATCCAAACATTTCAGCAACAAAAAATGGCAAAAAGTTACAATGCAACATTGTACTGAATCTGGAGAATGATGAGGATTATTCAGCAGAAGTTGCTAAAAGTCACATGTCTTTGTTGGGAACTGTGCTGGAGTCTTATGGAAGTTTTGTGGCAGGTCGGATCGGGAATCCAATGTTGACAAAAGAGGATTACGATCAAATAGATGCTGAAGAGATGGAATTGATGGACATAAAGTGGTGTTTGGCAAGTGTATTGAGACGAGCTGAGAAATTTAAGCAGATCACAGGAAGAGATGTTTTACGTGAAGCTAATATTTCTATTTTAGGTTTTGATAAATCTAAAGTCACTTGTTTTCATTGCAGGGAAAAAGGACACTTCAAGAGGGAGTGCAAAAACCGCGAAGCAAGTGGAGCTCAAAATCCGTTCAACAACAACAATGATTATTATCGAAAATCGATCTATCATCAAGTTGCACAACAACAACAAGAACCACAAGTGGCACATGGAAGAAAAGTGATTGAAGAATCTTCAAAGAGAGCTTGTATGGTGAATCAGGATGACAAAAAGCCAACGGAAGGTTTCAGTTGGGACAAATATATCTCAGCTGATAATAAAGCATGCCTGATTAATCAAGATGATGAAAAATTACCAGAAGGGTTTAATTGGGAAGGTTTTAGTTGGGATGATTATGATCCAAAAAAACTTCATATCAAAAAGTTTTTATCGCTCGAGTGGAAGAAGATAGTGATGATGATAAAGAGTATTATGCAAGAAGAATGGCAGCTCATTTTAAAATGATGGTAGAGAGTGACAGTGATGATGAAAAAGCTAAAAAGAAAAAGGTCAAAACACCAGTTAGCAGTGATGATGAAGAAGTACCAGTGAGAAGAAAAAAAGTGATAGATATTCCAAAGTTTAAAGTTGAAGAAGAAGTTGATGGAAGAAAGATTCCTGTGAATTGTGAAACCTGTAAGATCATAAAGAAGAAAAACAGTGAGTTGATTAACAACATGAACAGGTTGAAGGAGTCTTACGATGTTTTGAACAAAGCAATGAATCAATACAATCAAACAAGTGAAGAACAGGCAACAACAATGAAAACACTTCAAGGATCTCTTATGATAAAGCAGAAAAGCGTTAACAACTATATTGAGAAGTGTGCTGTGCTTGAACAAAAACTGGAGACACAAAGGATTGAGACAGAAAGAGTAAACCGTTTGTTAAAAAGTTACTCATGTACTTCTTATGTCATTGACAGGATTTATCCAACTATTGAAGGCATGAAGGCATTTGAGGATGATGAAGTAACTGAAGAACAAAAGATATCTGAAGAAAAGACTCCTGAAAAGAAGAAAGAAAAGAAGAAGGATACTAAAGATAAGACATCTGGTAAGAAACAAGGTGCTAGTTACAACAAGTGTCCACCTCCGCTTGAAAATGGATATTCTCCGAGAAATCCAAATTCAGAAAGAGTCGAAAAGGCAACAAATTTACAGTGGGAGTCGGAGTTTTCAGTTAATCTGCCAGAAAATATTGATGTGACTTTTACATCGTTTGACACTGATCAACAATCTCAATTGATGAAGAAAGTAGTGGATGATGTGTTAGATAACGATGAAACTGAGGAGTCAAAGTCGGAGTCAAACTCAGAGTCAAAGTCTGATAAGTCAAAGTCGGAGTCAAACTCAGAGTCAAAGTCTGACAAGTCAAAATCAACAGTCAAACAGGACAAAAGAGTTTATAATAAAGAATTCCTGTTATCAAAATCTAATTTAAATAATGAAACATTTAAAGTGGCTTATACTTTGAATGATTCTGACAAATTATATTTTGATGAGGAATTTTCAATAAGAGGTGTCAAACCAGACATGATCAAAAAGTTTTCAAACTAACAGAAATTGATATTTCTGAAATAAAAGATGTAAATCTTTCTAAAAAACCTAATCCTTACACCTCAAGATTTCAACAAAGAGAAAACAAGAAAAAGGGTTACAGTTCTGGTTCTGGTTATCGAAAGAAACCAAACCATAACGGTAATTTCAAAAAGAAAGGTCTTGGTTTTATTCCTCCAGAAAATCATAAAAATGAAAAATACGTTCGAGATTTTAAATCAAAAATGATATTTGTTTCAGGTACATCTTCTGAAGAAGAGAAAGAAAATCTGTTCAGAAATCAGTCGAACAGAGAATTCCTTGCGAAGAACCAAGAAGAGATGAAAACTGCTGATCAGAAGAAAGAAACGAGAACCTGTTTTCAATGCAACACTGTTGGTCATATTGCCAAGAAGTGTTCCAAGGCAATACACTCAAAACAGGGAGTTTCTCGTAAACTGAAAGATAAAGAAGTTGTGTTTGAACCACCAATTGATATAACTAAACTTTTCAAAAATTCAACTTTTGAGATTGGTGAATGTTCAAACAGATTTTACAAGAAAAGGACAAATCTTGACAACCAAAAATGGGTTGTTAAGAAATCAGATGATAGTTCTAGCAATGATTCTGATTTATCAAAATCAGAGGAGCTATCTTCGGGCGATGAATCAGATTCCACAAAGTCAGAGGAGCCACAAATTGGGATTAAATGTGATAATTCAGTTCCTCCAATGGATGATGTCAATTTTCCACCATTGAAGGCTGAAAACTTTAAACAAAAAATTGGCAAAGTTGAAATTTCAAATCAATTTTTCTCAGAAAAGAAAGAATTTGATGTTGAAAAGGCATTTAACTCCAAAGTGAAACACATTTTTTGAAAAATGGTTGATAGGAAGGTAAAGGGAGTTAAAGAGTTTTATGAGAAGAAATTGAAGAAACCAGTTGTGTCATCCGAGGTTTGTGACTGGGATGGTACCTATTATGAACAGTAAAACCCTAGACTTGCCGGAGCTTCCAAGTTGGTAATCGCGGAGCATGAATCGGCATCATTATTGAAAAATTGTTCATTAGTATGACTTGCCGGAACTCCCAGGTTGGTAAGTGAGGAGTAGGAATCGGCATCTTGAGAATTCAACCTACAAATGGTATTGGTTGGTAAGCCATATGGTTGAAAAAGAGGTTGTGATTTTATAAGCAGGTTAATCAAGGTCGTTAGATTGAACTTGATTGAACCATTCTTACAAGTGGTATTTTGAAAAACAATATTATGATCCCCTAACCTACATATGGTAAAATCAATCAACAAAACTTATTTTCCGGAAAAACCATTTGATTAAAACAAACTTAAGTGTTTTGAAATCACAATGGGAAAATAGTTTGTTGAAAGGGGGAGTTCTGATTGTTTATGTCAAGTGGATGGCGATTTGAAGCGATTCGATATCGGTTGTCAATTTTATTTGTATAGTTTGTTTTCAAATTTCCCTTTAATGTGTTTGCATTTTAGGGGGAGTAAGAAATTTTCAGAAAATTCTAAAACATTTGAAAATTTGAAAAAGCCAAAAACATGATAAAATTCAAAAATGAGTTTTTGTGTAAAAAAAGAGGAAATGATAGTACATCAGTAGACTATCACAGCATGCTAAAGAATTGGAAAGTTAAAAATGTGATAAACGGTCTCACTGATGATGTGTCAGTAGGTTTTTACACATTTAGAAGATTGTGATGAGATATAAACCTAAATTTTCAAAGTTGCTTATATCGTGGGGAAACATCTCTCGGATATATGGGTAAGCCCCGAAATCTTGTTTGAAAGGTCCCTCTTTCTGAGATACTAGGTCTTTATGCTCAGTGATATCTGGGGTATTGTCCCGGGACTTCTGATTTTGCGGAAGCAATGGCCTAGTCCCCGGAGAATACTTTACGCTTGCTTGAAATATAGCCTACCCTCAGCATAAAAAATGATAAAACATTGCAAAATGCAAATCATATGCTGTTGTAAAAAAAGATCCTCTAAAGGGGACCACCAAAAGTCGAGCCGTCATCTCTCTGCTGAACGGAAGTTTTGACCTGAGCTCTCACGGTTTTCGCAATTAACCCCTTACAGATATCATCTGTGGTATACTCACCTGTAAGACTGAATATTGGGATCTGGATACGGGAGTATATTCTGAGGTGGGACACGCGAATAAGTTTAAGTGCTTAAAACATTAATATCATATCTCGAAATGGTTGAACTTTGTGTGAAAATTTAAGTGGATCAGTTTACTGACAATCTAAGTGAATCATTTAGAACTTAAAATGTTTAAAGTTTAATGGTGTTGGTGATTTGTCTCATAAACTGGTATGATCCTCTTACACAAACTCACAAAATATTGTCTGTAAATATTTCTTTATTGCATTTCTTTTATATTCAAAAATCCAAAAAGATTTTAGTGTGTTTTAGCATAAATTTTGAAAAATTCAAAAAGATTTTCGACAACTGATGTTGGAGAGCTGATTTTCAAAATTCCAAGTGCTAAACATGATGAAAATTGGGTTGGGAGAGTGTATTTTGGAAAGAAAAATGATATTTCTTCAAAAGTTCATCAGAGATTAACATTGTAAAATCATTCATTGATTGAATAATTCCTGCAAGTGTTTTATCAGAAATTTTTAAATGATAAATAAATTTTGAGAATTGGTTTTACATGTGGTAAACAGAGTGTAAATCTATCAAATTTTAAATTTGTGAAATTTATTTTTGGGTAGAGATTTGTGCAGGTAATGGTAGAGCCAGGAATTGGTCCTGAACATGTGAAAAAGTAAAGCCAGCAACAGATCTTGGGATAATCAGATAAAAGCCAGGTTTCGATCCAGAGCAGGATGTGAGCCAGGTTGTGATCCTGTGAACCTGTGAAAGCCAGACTAAGATCCTAGCTTAGTGAGAGGGGGAGTCTGATTGACAAAGAGCCAGGTTCTGATCCTGAGATTGCTGATGCTGATGAACTTAAGGAATCAAGAGATCTGAAAGATTATTTGTTCGAGGAGAGTCTGTTGGTGATTAAAAGAAAAGAAAGAAGATTTGAAGATGCTTACAGTGTCAGATACTTCAAAGAGTTCGAGAGGACTGATAAAGACTGAAGATGCGAAGACTCGACACTTAAGACTCGTCAACATTCGAGGGGGAGTCTGTTGGTGCATGCGTCTGTCGACTTCGTCTTGTATCGAGTCTTGTTTGTATTTAGATAGATCAGGGCACGTTATACGAGGAAAATGTCAAAAATAGGGTGAATGGCAGCTTCAAACGAAATTAGAATATGTAATTCCGTTTGAAACCACCATGACATGTTCAAACGGAATTAACATGTTGATTCCGCTTGAAGTTAATCTCGTTTGAAGGTGTTTCCGCTTGAGCGTGTTCAAGCGGAATTAGCTAGCCTATATATACCTGTGACCTGATTTCGTTTGAGTTAGAGTTGTAACAATTCTGGTTTGTGCAACGAAGTGCTGCCGAAGTGTCGTCTCGCTATAAATCATTGTGAAATCAATAATACGACAGTTTAAAGTGATATTCTTGCTGAATTGACCTCAGTACGTCTGTTTTCGCCTTTCGTATTGATTAAAACTCTTCTGATCGACTCGTTCGGGTCTGCAAACGATCCTACAAGTGGTATCAGAGCTTAGGAAGAAGAGTTCTTACCAATTCAGCTGCAAATTCTGATTTCTACACCTTCTTTTTCAAAATTTACATCTTTTCACGGTCAAAATGTTCTGATTTTTACACATTATACTCGGAATAGTGTTTTAACTAATCCTTGTGAAAATTAGACCTTAATTCGATCTAAAATAGATAAAGACTGTAATTTCGTTTGAAAAACCAGCGCGAGATAATGATGTCAGCAGCTCTTCAAACGAAATTAGCTCTTAATTCCGCTTGAAATCGGCATTTCTGTCACACCCCGACCGCGTAAAACAACAAATCGCGGCGGAAACATCGGGGCATGTTGCAACATAATTAATGTTTCATAACCATGGATACCAAAAGTGTTTCGTTTTATTAATCATTGAATAATTACATCGTCTGGAAATCTAAATACACAATTTAAACATAATCTATCATTGTTATTGAGTCACTAAGGCCTTGTTCAGTCCTATGTGAGCATGCATCTTATCAATCGATATCATCCAACAATACCTGAAACATATGTGAAAACGAGGTCAGCAAAGAAATGCTGGCGAGTACATAGGTTTTGTGAAAATAAGATTCATGACTTCTGTTTTAAGAAAATGTTTAGTCATGAACCTTGTAATTTGCTTTGTCTTTGTAAATCGTTTGAAAAATAATAAGTTCAGGTGATATGTATAAATAAGAGAATAATGCATGATTAAATGAATAACCATGTAAAATGAGTTTGTATAAGATAAGTTGTTTGTAAATAAATGTCTTGTGAAAAGTATGTTACTTGTATAAAATGTTCTATGTCTCAAACTGAAATGATTCAAATAACGCTACAATGTGTAATACCATACAAACACTTATATATAGGAAGTACCAGCGGCGTATCCACCATGCTTGTATCATATTCCACATGCATTGTTACTTAATCACTTAATCCAAACCAAACCACCAAAGTGATGTTCATGCCCAAATGTAAATCATGTAATATGTATAACCAAAATAATATGTATGGCTAGTGAAATGCATCAACTAAACCATAGGTGAAACGCACAAAAACAAAGTATTGAAGTAAAACTTGGTTTAAACCAATACTATGTTTCGTGTAAATGCATGATCAAATGTAAATCATGTACAAATGTTTACCCAAACGTTAAAACATCGTGTGAAACCCAATCGTTACCCAATCGTTAAAACATCGTGTGAAACCCAATCGTTACCCAATCGTTAAAACATCGTGTGAAACCCAATCGTAAATCGTTTAATTCGTTTTAGGTCGTGAAACTACTTATATGATCGTCTCGCTAATAACATTCAAACCTTCGTGACTCAACACTCGTCGCTTCTCGTTTTCGTATTAACAAACCTCCATAGGGTAAGTTAACAATTACAGATTCAGTCGCTACCTACCATACCCACACATAACCACGGGTGTAGTAAATAACGGGATTTGTCAGATCCTATGGTACCATAACCTAATACTGGTCGGCTTGATCATTGCTAATGAATGTCATTTGTTATGTAACTACAACCAACAAGTTTGTTCACTTTATGAAATCGTTATTAGTTTTGTATAAATCGCCTTAATTGTTTTTGAAACCATCGTTATAACATCGAAAACATTTAGCACATATGAGTCACCCCAAAACAATTGAAAACAGTAAAATAGGGGAAAATGTACTCGCCTGAGAATGCTTGGAGGTCTTGAATAACTACCAAGTAAGCTAGAGGAGTCCCGGAAATCAAACGGTACCTAATATAGGTAACTACATAATTAACCCGGACCTAAATCGGAAGACTGGGTAGCAGGAGGGTTTGTAAACCAAATGAGTGTAGGAACTCATATGATATGGTTTAACAAAGCCTACATACTAAATGAAACTTAACCTAAGTATTATCGACCCATCGCGACCCATTAAGGTAACTTATGCTACTTTAACGCGTCGTGCGCGTGAAACGCGTTCGGACCGTCTAACTAGTCCTATGACAGGTGTTATATGCCTAAACATGTTACATAATCAGTTATGTGTCAAAAGTTTAGGTTACATATGCTTAATTACCAATTATACATTAAAAGGGTATTCTGGTAATTTACCTAAGGCATATAAACTACCTATCATACAACTACTTAAACGATGTGACCATAGGGTATAACCTCGGAAGGTTATGCCCTATACTAGGGTCACCTAATGTATTTGGTCGGATCCTAATGATCGACCAAACTGGGTCGGGTTCGAAGGTATAGGCGATTTATTAGATCGCCTACCCTACGACCCTAGACAACGTGGTAATCAGTGGGCATAGTCCCAAGGGACTATAACCAACGTGATTACACTCACGTTGCGAAGTTCAAACGAACTTCGCATTGACCATTACTGGTCAACGCTGAAAGTCAAACAAAGTTTGACTTTCTGACTCGAAAAGCAGTAAAATAAGGAAAAGAACGAAAGAATACTTACCCAGGGTCCCCGAATGCTAACCCCGATCTAAGAACTCAGGTATGAAACAATGGTTTCAACTTAGAGCTCTCAAATCAGAATTCTTGTGCAAAATGAGGTTGTGTGGGTTGGGTATTTATAGATAAAGTAGAGCCGCTAGGATCGTTTCTTGAATATCGTGCCACGATCCGAGCCGTACACTTGTCACAAAGGTTATGGAGCCACATATGCTCATAATCTTAGTGATTAAGCAAGTTGCAAACATGTGGTTGTGGTTAATCAGCTGAAATCTGATTGCAAATACACTTAATCTGGTCAGGTTAGGCAGTCGCGTAGCGCTAGTGCAAAGGCACTATGCAGTCACGCTACGCTAGCACCTCCCTGTTTCAGAAATGTTTCAAAAGTGGCAGAAATGGTCCCTGCACGTGTTTAAGGCCTTTTTCGATGCGTTTGAACCCCGTTAACCTCATTTCAAGGCTCTAAAATGAAGTTAAAGTATAGGGAACTCAAAACATGCTCAAAAATATGTCAGATGTCGGTTCGTTTGGTCGTACGATCGCGATGTTCGCTTAATTACGACGGAATGCGCATAAGCGCGAAAAACGATCCAAATGACGCGACGAATGGATTTTTCTTATGGCGAACACTAAAATATAATATAGTCATGCTTACATAAATTTTTGGATGTCCGGATGTATTCAGAACGTAAGTTATGCGCGAAAATGCAAACTTGTGCACTTTTTGACACTTTTAGTCCCTGAATGACACAAAAGTTTATTTTAGCATACCGAACACCTCAAAACCTATTTCTAAGCTATGTGAAGGATATTTATGGTATGTTTAACTTATGGTCATGTTCCGGAATGTCTGTTACAGTTCAAATTGGCATACTTTCGCAGTTTGTCAACTTTAGTCCCTGTAAGTGATTAAATTTTGATTTCACTACACCAAACCTTCCAAAACTTATATCTAAGTTATGTAAAGGTTATTTAAGGTATGTTAAGCCTATTTCACTATTCCGGAGTGTTCGTTGGATTAAACTGGTTATATTTACGCATCAGAGCGCGTATAACCCTCCAGAAAGCGATTTAAAGCTTAAAATCAAACAAGAGTTGATATGTGTAAAATATACACATAATTTTACAAATCCCAAGTATGAAATATAATATTTCATTGGTTTGGTATTTGTTTGATGGCCGTGGAGGCACAGGTGTTACAATTTCGCTTGAAAAATTGGATTGATTCCGCTTGAAAACAGTATTCCGCTTGAAAAATTCTGTTGATTTCGTTTGAAACGTGTTATTCCGCTTCAATCTGGTATTCCGTTTGAAAAAGGTGTTAGTTCAAGCGAAATTAGGTATTCCACTTGAAAAGGTATTCCGCTTCAAAGGAGATTTCATTTGAACGTACTGATTCCGTTTGAACAGGGTAATCCTGTTTGAAAGGAATTCCGCTTGAGATTGTGATTCCGTTTGAAAATACTGTTTGACAATTTCTTGAAAACGGAATCATGGAAGAGGAATTTTACAACGCATTTGCTACCCCGGTTACCCCGATCACTCTTGCACAGAACACAATGTTGGAAAATGAAACAGGGACTATGCAAAAACCGCCTAAGCTCATGAACATCGAGGAGTATAAGGGTTGGGAAGGACGTTTTGAGAACTGGGTACAAGCTAACTACTTAGATGCTTGGGAATGTGTTGAGACGAAATATGTTAGACCGATGACTGATGATGAGGAGATTATTGCAATTAAAGATCTGAGTGTTGAAAATAGAAGGAAATACAAAGATGAAAAAATGATGTTAAGTCTACTACAACAAGCTGTGAAAGAAGATATTTTGGTTTTATTGCAACATAATGGAACTTCTTATTCAATTTGGAAAGCTTTTAGATCGAAGTTTGTTGGTAGTCAAGAGATGGTCAAGAACAAGAATTCACTTCTGAAGAAAGAGTTTGATCTGTTTCGTGGGTTGAAAAATGAAAGCACAAAGCAAATCATTGAAAGATACTGCAATTTGTTAGCGAACATGAAGAGATTGAGCATCGACAAAGATAATGAAGAATTGATCGAAAAATTGGCTGATGCATTGCCATATGAGACTTGGGGCACATATCTCATGATGTTGAGGAACAAGAAAGGTTTTAGCAGTCTGACATTGAGCAAATTCATTGAAAAAATTGAGGCCCAGGAGATGGAACAGAGAAAGATTTCAAGGATGAAAGATTTCGACGGTGAACAAGACATTGGTCTTTATTACAAAGGTGGTGTCAGTGATAAATCCGCCAACATGTCACCGAAGGTTGAAACAGCTTTTAATGTAAAATGTTCATCAGGAAGTTCATCCAAAGGATCAAACAGCAACACAAGTTTTTCATCATATCCGTCATTTGATCCAAACATTTCAGCAACAAAAAATGGCAAAAAGTTACAATGCAACATTGTACTGAATCTGGAGAATGATGAGGATTATTCAGCAGAAGTTGCTAAAAGTCACATGTCTTTGTTGGGAACTGTGCTGGAGTCTTATGGAAGTTTTGTGGCAGGTCGGATCGGGAATCCAATGTTGACAAAAGAGGATTACGATCAAATAGATGCTGAAGAGATGGAATTGATGGACATAAAGTGGTGTTTGGCAAGTGTATTGAGACGAGCTGAGAAATTTAAGCAGATCACAGGAAGAGATGTTTTACGTGAAGCTAATATTTCTATTTTAGGTTTTGATAAATCTAAAGTCACTTGTTTTCATTGCAGGGAAAAAGGACACTTCAAGAGGGAGTGCAAAAACCGCGAAGCAAGTGGAGCTCAAAATCCGTTCAACAACAACAATGATTATTATCGAAAATCGATCTATCATCAAGTTGCACAACAACAACAAGAACCACAAGTGGCACATGGAAGAAAAGTGATTGAAGAATCTTCAAAGAGAGCTTGTATGGTGAATCAGGATGACAAAAAGCCAACGGAAGGTTTCAGTTGGGACAAATATATCTCAGCTGATAATAAAGCATGCCTGATTAATCAAGATGATGAAAAATTACCAGAAGGGTTTAATTGGGAAGGTTTTAGTTGGGATGATTATGATCCAAAAAAACTTCATATCAAAAAGTTTTTATCGCTCGAGTGGAAGAAGATAGTGATGATGATAAAGAGTATTATGCAAGAAGAATGGCAGCTCATTTTAAAATGATGGTAGAGAGTGACAGTGATGATGAAAAAGCTAAAAAGAAAAAGGTCAAAACACCAGTTAGCAGTGATGATGAAGAAGTACCAGTGAGAAGAAAAAAAGTGATAGATATTCCAAAGTTTAAAGTTGAAGAAGAAGTTGATGGAAGAAAGATTCCTGTGAATTGTGAAACCTGTAAGATCATAAAGAAGAAAAACAGTGAGTTGATTAACAACATGAACAGGTTGAAGGAGTCTTACGATGTTTTGAACAAAGCAATGAATCAATACAATCAAACAAGTGAAGAACAGGCAACAACAATGAAAACACTTCAAGGATCTCTTATGATAAAGCAGAAAAGCGTTAACAACTATATTGAGAAGTGTGCTGTGCTTGAACAAAAACTGGAGACACAAAGGATTGAGACAGAAAGAGTAAACCGTTTGTTAAAAAGTTACTCATGTACTTCTTATGTCATTGACAGGATTTATCCAACTATTGAAGGCATGAAGGCATTTGAGGATGATGAAGTAACTGAAGAACAAAAGATATCTGAAGAAAAGACTCCTGAAAAGAAGAAAGAAAAGAAGAAGGATACTAAAGATAAGACATCTGGTAAGAAACAAGGTGCTAGTTACAACAAGTGTCCACCTCCGCTTGAAAATGGATATTCTCCGAGAAATCCAAATTCAGAAAGAGTCGAAAAGGCAACAAATTTACAGTGGGAGTCGGAGTTTTCAGTTAATCTGCCAGAAAATATTGATGTGACTTTTACATCGTTTGACACTGATCAACAATCTCAATTGATGAAGAAAGTAGTGGATGATGTGTTAGATAACGATGAAACTGAGGAGTCAAAGTCGGAGTCAAACTCAGAGTCAAAGTCTGATAAGTCAAAGTCGGAGTCAAACTCAGAGTCAAAGTCTGACAAGTCAAAATCAACAGTCAAACAGGACAAAAGAGTTTATAATAAAGAATTCCTGTTATCAAAATCTAATTTAAATAATGAAACATTTAAAGTGGCTTATACTTTGAATGATTCTGACAAATTATATTTTGATGAGGAATTTTCAATAAGAGGTGTCAAACCAGACATGATCAAAAAGTTTTCAAACTAACAGAAATTGATATTTCTGAAATAAAAGATGTAAATCTTTCTAAAAAACCTAATCCTTACACCTCAAGATTTCAACAAAGAGAAAACAAGAAAAAGGGTTACAGTTCTGGTTCTGGTTATCGAAAGAAACCAAACCATAACGGTAATTTCAAAAAGAAAGGTCTTGGTTTTATTCCTCCAGAAAATCATAAAAATGAAAAATACGTTCGAGATTTTAAATCAAAAATGATATTTGTTTCAGGTACATCTTCTGAAGAAGAGAAAGAAAATCTGTTCAGAAATCAGTCGAACAGAGAATTCCTTGCGAAGAACCAAGAAGAGATGAAAACTGCTGATCAGAAGAAAGAAACGAGAACCTGTTTTCAATGCAACACTGTTGGTCATATTGCCAAGAAGTGTTCCAAGGCAATACACTCAAAACAGGGAGTTTCTCGTAAACTGAAAGATAAAGAAGTTGTGTTTGAACCACCAATTGATATAACTAAACTTTTCAAAAATTCAACTTTTGAGATTGGTGAATGTTCAAACAGATTTTACAAGAAAAGGACAAATCTTGACAACCAAAAATGGGTTGTTAAGAAATCAGATGATAGTTCTAGCAATGATTCTGATTTATCAAAATCAGAGGAGCTATCTTCGGGCGATGAATCAGATTCCACAAAGTCAGAGGAGCCACAAATTGGGATTAAATGTGATAATTCAGTTCCTCCAATGGATGATGTCAATTTTCCACCATTGAAGGCTGAAAACTTTAAACAAAAAATTGGCAAAGTTGAAATTTCAAATCAATTTTTCTCAGAAAATAAAGAATTTGATGTTGAAAAGGCATTTAACTCCAAAGTGAAACACATTTTTTGAAAAATGGTTGATAGGAAGGTAAAGGGAGTTAAAGAGTTTTATGAGAAGAAATTGAAGAAACCAGTTGTGTCATCCGAGGTTTGTGACTGGGATGGTACCTATTATGAACAGTAAAACCCTAGACTTGCCGGAGCTTCCAAGTTGGTAATCGCGGAGCATGAATCGGCATCATTATTGAAAAATTGTTCATTAGTATGACTTGCCGGAACTCCCAGGTTGGTAAGTGAGGAGTAGGAATCGGCATCTTGAGAATTCAACCTACAAATGGTATTGGTTGGTAAGCCATATGGTTGAAAAAGAGGTTGTGATTTTATAAGCAGGTTAATCAAGGTCGTTAGATTGAACTTGATTGAACCATTCTTACAAGTGGTATTTTGAAAAACAATATGATGATCCCCTAACCTACATATGGTAAAATCAATCAACAAAACTTATTTTCCGGAAAAACCATTTAATTAAAACAAACTTAAGTGTTTTGAAATCACAATGGGAAAATAGTTTGTTGAAAGGGGGAGTTCTGATTGTTTATGTCAAGTGGATGGCGATTTGAAGCGATTCGATATCGGTTGTCAATTTTATTTGTATAGTTTGTTTTCAAATTTCCCTTTAATGTGTTTGCATTTTAGGGGGAGTAAGAAATTTTCAGAAAATTCTAAAACATTTGAAAATTTGAAAAAGCCAAAAACATGATAAAATTCAAAAATGAGTTTTTGTGTAAAAAAAAGAGGAAATGATAGTACATCAGTAGACTATCACAGCATGCTAAAGAATTGGAAAGTTAAAAATGTGATAAACGGTCTCACTGATGATGTGTTAGTAGTTTTTTACACATTTAGAAGATTGTGATGAGATATAAACCTAAATTTTCAAACTTGCTTATATCACGGGAAACATCTCTCGGATATATGGGTAACCCCCGAAATCTTGTTTGAAAGGTCCCTCTTTCTGAGATACTAGGTCTTTATGCTCAGTGATATCTGGGGTATTGTCCCGGGACTTCTGATTTTGCGGAAGCAATGGCCTAGTCCCCGGAGAATACTTTACGCTTGCTTGAAACATAGCCTACCCTCAGCATAAAAAATGATAAAACATTGCAAAATGCAAATCATGTGCTGTTGTAAAAAAAGATCCTCTAAAGGGGACCACCAAAAGTCGAGCCGTCATCTCTCTGCTGAACGGAAGTTTTGACCTGAGCTCTCACGGTTTTCGCAATTAACCCCTTACAGATATCATCTGTGGTATACTCACCTGTAAGACTGAATATTGGGATCTGGATACGGGAGTATATTCTGTGGTGGGACACGCGAATATGTTTAGGTGCTTAAAACATTAATATCATATCTCGAAACAGTTGAACTTTGTGTGAAAATTTAAGTGGATCAGTATACTGACAATCTAAGTGAATCATTTAGAACTTAAAATGTTTCAAGCTTAATGGTGTTGGTGATTTGTCTCATAAACTGGTATGATCCTCTTACACAAACTCACAAAATATTGTCTGTAAATATTTCTTTATTGCATTTCTTTTATATTCAAAAATCCAAAAAGATTTTAGTGCGTTTTAGCATAAATTTTGAAAAATTCTAAAGATTTTCGACAACTGATGTTGGAGAGCTGAATTTTCAAAATTCCAAGTGCTAAACATGATGAAAATTGGGTTGGGAGAGTGTATTTTGGAAAGAAAAATGATATTTCTTCAAAAGTTCATCAGAGATTAACATTGTAAAATCATTCATTGATTGAATAATTCCTGCAAGTGTTTTATCAGAAATTTTTAAATGATAAATAAATTTTGAGAATTGGTTTTACATGTGGTAAACAGAGTGTAAATCTATCAAATTTTAAATTTGTGAAATTTATTTTTGGGTAGAGATTTATGCAGGTAATGGTAGAGCCAGGAATTGGTCCTGAACATGTGAAAAAGTAAAGCCAGCAACAGATCTTGGGATAATCAGATAAAAGCCAGGTTTCGATCCAGAGCAGGATGTGAGCCAGGTTGTGATCCTGTGAACCTGTGAAAGCCAGACTAAGATCCTAGCTTACTGAGAGGGGGAGTCTGATTGACAAAGAGCCAGGTTCTGATCCTGAGATTGCTGATGCTGATGAACTTAAGGAATCAAGAGATCTGAAAGATTATTTGTTCGAGGAGAGTCTGTTGGTGATTAAAAGAAAAGAAAGAAGATTTGAAGATGCTTACAGTGTCAGATACTTCAAAGAGTTCGAGAGGACTGATAAAGACTGAAGATGCGAAGACTCGACACTTAAGACTCGTCAACATTCGAGGGGGAGTCTGTTGGTGCATGCGTCTGTCGACTTCGTCTTGTATCGAGTCTTGTTTGTATTTAGATAGATCAGGGCACGTTATACGAGGAAAATGTCAAAAATAGGGTGAATGGCAGCTTCAAACGAAATTAGAATATGTAATTCCGTTTGAAACCACCATGACATGTTCAAACGGAATTAACATGTTGATTCCGCTTGAAGTTAATCTCGTTTGAAGGTGATTCCTCTTGAGCGTGTTCAAGCGGAATTAGCTAGCCTATATATACCTGTGACCTGATTTCGTTTGAGTTAGAGTTGTAACAATTCCGGTTTGTGCAACGAAGTGCTGCTGAAGTGTCGTCTCGCTGTAAATCATTGTGAAATCAATAATACGACAGTTTAAAGTGATATTCTTGCTGAATTGACCTCAGTACGTTTGTTTCCGCCTTTCGTATTGAGTAAAACTCTTACGATCGACTCTTTCGGGTCTGCAAACGATCCTACAGTTTAAGATATGTTTTTGGGCAAAAGGAGTTAAATATGAGACAGAGACGCTGGATGGAAATTCTTAGTGATTATGATTGTATTATCCAGTATCATGCAGGAAAGGCTAATGTAGTAGCCGATGCTTTAAGTCGAAAATATCATGAAAAACCAAGACGAGTACGTTCTCTCAAATTAAATCTGCAGATAGATTTAAATGAACAGATTAGAAAAATGCAAGAATCAGTAATCAAGGACGATACTGAAAAATTGAAAGGAATGATTAAGGAATTAGAACAAGGTACAAATGGAATTTGGAGATTCCATGAGAAAAGAATTTGGATACCCAAACAAGGAAACCTACGCGACCGAATATTAGAAGAAGCCCATAAGTCTAAGTATACGATGCATCCGGGAAGTGAGAAAATGTATCAAGACTTAAGAAAGAATTTCTGGTGGATAGGAATGAAAAAGGATATAGCAGCTTATGTTGCCAAGTGTCTAACTTGTTCACAAGTTAAAGCTGAACATCAGAAACCCCCAGGGTTATTGCAGCAACTAGAAATGCAAATATGGAAATGAGAATTGATAACAATGGATTTTGTTACCAAATTACCCAAGACTCAAAAAGGTAATGATACAAT
The DNA here is from genome assembly GCA_030545235.1 of Helianthus tuberosus. Lineage (NCBI taxonomy): Eukaryota > Viridiplantae > Streptophyta > Magnoliopsida > Asterales > Asteraceae > Helianthus > Helianthus tuberosus. The sequence goes on along the minus strand of JARYGA010059578.1, from coordinate 31,105 downwards.
CTGAGTGATTGTAGACAGGCTAACCAAGTCTGTTCATTTCTTACCAATGAAGGAAACTTTCAATATGGAACGGTTAGCCAAGTTGCATGTAAATGAAATAGTTTCATTACATGGAATTCCTTTATCTATTGTATCTGATAGAGATAGCCGTTTTACTTCTCATTTTTGGACAAGTTTCCAAAAAGGAATGGGAACCAAGTTAAATCTAAGCACCGCTTGTCATCCTCAAACAGATGGACAAAGCGAAAGGACAATTCAGACAATGAAAGATATGCTTAGAGCTTGTGTAATTGATTTCGGAGGGAATTGGGACGATCATTTACCATTAATAGAATTTTCCTATAATAACAACTATCATAACAGTATCAATGTTGTACCATTCGAAGCACTTTATGGACGAAAGTGCCGAACTCCAGTCTGTTAGGCAGAAATTGGAGAAAAGCAACTGTCTGGACCAGAAATAGTACAAGAAACAACAGACAAGATTATTTAAGTCAAAGAAAGACTAAAAGCAGCACGCGATCGACAAAAGAGTTATACTGATAACAGATGAAAACCGTTGGAATTTCAGGTAGGAGATAAGGTATTATTAAAAGTTTCTCCGTTGAAAGGGATAGTTAGATTCATCAAGAGGGGAAAGCTAAGCCCCATGTATGTTGGACCTTTTGAGATTATTAGAAGAATAGGACCAGTAGCTTACCAGCTACAACTGCCAGAGGAAATGGCAGGAATACATGATGTATTTCATGTATGTAATCTCAAGAAATGCTTAGCCGATGATTCATTAGTGGTACCTCTTAAGGACATAGAGGTAAATGAGAAACTTAAGTTTGTAGAGAGACCTTTAAAGATTGAAGACAGAAAGATCAAGAATCTCAAGCACAAGAGATTGATCCTAGTTAAAGTAAGATGGGATTCTAAGAGAGGACCAGAATACACTTGGGAGCTTGAATCAGAGATGCAGAGGAAATATCCACACCTGTTCCAGTAGACCTCAAGGACGAGTTCTAAAACAAGGTGGGGAGGATATAACAACCCTCTTAAATTACTTAAAACCCCCTATACGTCTTAAAATACACTTCGTATTCGCAAAACGGCCCAAAATACCTTTAATTTTACAAAAATTAAATAAAAACGAAATTTAAGGGGTGCTCGCGGGGCACGACCCCTTTGTCTATGTTTGTCGTGGGCCGCGACCATGTGGACATCAGGCGCTGCCCTAGGCCGCCACGTGTCCCACTCGTGTCGCAGCTAGTCCTCAAGTCGGCAAGGCAAGGGCCTAGTCTACAGGCTCTGGCGGGGCGCGACGACCCCTCTTGTTTCTGTCGCGGGGTGCGAGAAAGAGGCGATCAGGCCCTATAAATAGAGGCCATCGGCTTCACTTTCAATTCGTTCATTTTCTCGATCTCTCTCAAAATTCTCTAAAGCTAAAGTAATACCCGGGCATTATACCCACTAAAATAGCAAAGCTCTGCCTCGATGTAAGTATCATAACCCCTAGTTACGTATTAGATACGCTGCCCGATTGATCTAGTACTCCGTAACGCATGTCAAAGCTCTGCCTGACTCAGTCGTTGGAGTTCTGTCTCGGGGAGGGTATACCTAATGTAAATTGGGTTATTATACTAACGCGTCTGCATTGTTTAATTAATAGATTATAACCAAGAAATCACAGGGAAATACCTAAATTAGCAAAGTGAGTTTATCCTCTTTGTGTAAATTCTTTTTGTAAACTGTTTTTACAAAACCTCAATTATTTAAATTACAATTCATAGTGATTGAGTATTTGTAAATCTACAATTATCGTCGGTATGTTGGGGTTTTGTATACATAACTTGTTACTACACTGTGAGTAGTAGCATGACCATAAGTCAGGATTGACAGTACCGTGGGTGGTAATTAAAGTAGATGTAAACAAATGTAATTGCTGGATTGCCCTCAATGCTGTAAAATGATAAAACCTGTTTTGATTAAACTGGGATTCACTCACCAGTATTTCTTGCTGATAAAATGTTTTTAAACGCGTTTCAGGTAACAAAATGTGAAAGCCAATTAGAAGCCAGCTGGAGAGCACTAAAGGCTTGGAAAAGTGGCTATAAAAGTTACCTAAATAAAGAAGAAGTTTTATTTTAATAAATTAGGGTTTATCCCTATAAACATGTTTGTAATGGAAACTTGGGTTTATCCCAATGTATTTATTATTATAAAAATGTGGTGTTTTACTCTGATAAACTATTTCCTAACTACGGTCCTGATGTAAATTCCACTGCCAAATAAATAAACATCGATACCACTAATACTGGTTCGCGGCAGCCCGTTCCCAACGTTAGGAGCCAGGGGTTGCGACATTTCATTTCTGAAGGTGCCAATCTATAAGGAGATTTTGCAATTGGTGCAACACCAGGTACCAGATCAATTCTGAACTCGATATGTCTCGCAGGGGGCAATCCAGGTAAGTCTTCACGGAAAACTTCTGGATAGTCACGAACTAGGAATCTCTTCGATCTTCCTACCTTCAGCCTTCGTATGCACTATGTTAACTAAGAACGCAGGATAACCCTTTTGCAATATCTTAAGCATCTTCATAACACTGACGACACTCGACACTCGACTCGATCAGTCTAGGTGAATAACTATTGCTTCACCACCATCAGGACGAGGTATCCTCACTTGCTTCTCTGAGCAAATAATATCAACTTTATTCTTGGATAGCCAATCCATCCCCACTACTACATCAAAACTACCCAGCTCCACTGGTAATAAGTCGATACTAAAACTATGATCATCTAAGTGAATACTACAACCACGAACGACTTCGCTAGTCTCTATCAATTTACCATTTGCTAGTTCTATCGAGTACCTTTTACTTAGCTTACTTGTTGGAGAACATAAAAATGGTTCAAAGTTTTTCGAAACAAAACTGTTGGTGCATATGTCTGTCGACTTCGTCTTGTATCGAGTCTTGTAATAGATTTGTTAGATCATGACACGTAGAACGAGAAAAACGGGAAACAGGCAAGAAACAGCCAGTTCACACGAACTGACCAGTTCGTGCGAACTGGACCAGGCCAGTTCGTGTGAACTGGGATGCCTGGTTCGTGCGAAGTGGCTTGCCTATATATATGTGTCTTGTGATTTCATTTGTAGAACTTCTGATTCCGGTAGCGAAGCTCTGCCGAAGTGTCTCCAGCTTGTAAAACGTTGTTATATCAATACAATCGACAGTTAAACTACTTCTAAGTGTAAATCAAGCTGATACAACATCGATACGTCTGTTTCCGCCTTTCGTATTGATCGAGAACTCTTCTGAACGTCTCGTTTGATCGATTCAACGATCCTACAAGTGGTATCAGAGCTCAGGAGGAAGAGTTCTTACCATTTCAGCTTGTTTTCACCATTTTCTACTCACTTCTACTCATTTTCTACACATTTTCTTCAAAATTTCAACGAATTTACGGTTAAAATGATCTGATTTTCACATATAACACGTAAAACACAGTTTTAATCAATCCTTGAAAAAATAAGACCTAAAATCAACCTAAAACTTGATAAAATGGACCAAATCGTGTGAAAAACATGTCAGATCATTTGAAAATCTGACCAGGTCGTGTGAAATATAGTTCAGTTCGCACGAAGTGAACCCAGTTCGCACGGTTTGAAGTAAACAGGTCGCACGGTTTGAATTTTTGATCCAGGTCGTTTGAGTTTGTTGTCCAGGTCGTACGAAGAGGTTAAAATCTTCTCAGATCGTGTGAAATTAGAACCAGGTCGTGCGAAGTGATCTAGTTCTTGTGAGATTGAATCAGTTCGCACGGATTGAATAGATTTGAACCAGTCCGTTTGAAAGTTTGACTAGTCCGCTTGAGTTGAACTTATCAGGTCAATTGAACCCAGGTCGTGCGAAGTGAGTTAATTGGTCAGGTCGTTTGACAGGTCATCAGTTCGCATGGTTTGATTTGTTAGAGAACCAGTTCGCACGGATTGTAAACCAGTTCGCACGAAGTGAATTGAACCAAGTCGTTTGAGAAACCAGTTCGTTTGAACTATTTGTTATAGTGAACCTTCGAAACCGAAACATGGAAAACGAATTCTACAACGCATTTGCTACACCGATCACTATGGCTCAGAAGGTGAACTTGGAAAATGAAATGGGCACCATGCAAAAACCGCCTAAGCTCATGAATATCGAGGAGTATAATGGATGGGAAGAACGTTTTGAAAATTGGGTTCAAGCGAATCACTTAGATGCGTGGGAATGTGTTGAACAACGATATGTTAGACCGATTGATGATAACGGAGAGATTGTTGCTATTAAAGATCTAACTGATGATGAGAAAAAGAAATACAAAAGTGAAAAGATGATGATCAGCATATTGCAACAAGCTATTAAGGAAGACATCTTGATTTTATTGCAACATAACGGAAGTGCACAATCAATGTGGAAAGCACTAAAAACGAAGTTTGTTGGAAGTCAAGACATGATCAAGAATAAAAAATCACTTTTGAAGAAAGAATTTGATCTATTTCGTGGATTAAAAACTGAAAACACCAAGCAGATTATAGAAAGATATTGCAATTTGGTGGTTAACATGAAACAATTGGATATCAAGAAAGATAGAGAAGAATGGGTTGAAAAATTGGCCGATGCATTGCCACAAGATGTTTGGGGCACATATCTTATGATGTTGAAGAATAATGATGATTTTGCAAATCTATCGTTGAGTAAGTTTATTGAAAAACTCGAAGTTCAAGAGATGGAACAACGGAAGATGGCGAAAATGAAGGATTTTAATGGTGAACAAGAAATTGGCCTATACTACAAAGGAAGTACGGTTGATAAGACCAACATTGCACCGAAGATCGAAACTGCATTTAACGCAAAGAGTTCTTCTAGAGAGTCAGCTCAAGGATCAAACAACAATAAAAGATTTTCTTCATATCCGTCATTTGATCCAAATTTTTCAGCAACCAAGAATGGTCAAGTACTACAATGCAACATAGCATTAAATCTTGAAAATGGTCAGAATTTCTCGGAAGAGGTTGCTAAAGGTCATATATCTTTATTGGTGACTGTTTTAGAGTCTTATGAGAGTTTGGTAGCCGGGAGGATTGGTAATCCGATGTTGACCAAAGAGGATTACGATCAGATTGATGCAGAAGAAATGGAACTTATGGATATAAAGTGGTGTATGGCTAGTGTGTTGAGAAGAGCTGAGAAGTTTAAACAGATCACTGGAAGAGATGATTTCCGTGATGCTGGAACTTCACCTTTAGGTTTTGATAAATCTAAAGTTACTTGTTTTCGTTGCAGGGAGAAGGGTCATTTTAAGCGAGAATGCACAAATCGCGAAGCAAGTGGAGCTCAAAATCCATTCGGCAACAATGATTATCATCGAAAAGCGATTTATCATCAAATTGCTCAACAGCCACATCAACAACAATTGCCACAAACTTCACATGCTAAGAAGATCGAAGAACCATCAAAGAGAGCTTGTTATGGTTTGATAGATCAAGATGATGAAAGACTTCCAGAAGGTTTTAATTGGGATAATTATGATCCTAACAGACCTTCAAATATGAAAGCATTTGTTGCTCAAATTTTTGAAGAATCAACTGCTGAAGAAGAAATGGCGTATGCTTATTATGAATCTCAGCAATTCAGTCCTACAAAGAAAGAAGAAGAATTAGTTTCAACAAAAAGGGCTTCAAGAAAAGCACCAATCTTTGATCACTCATCAGATGAAGAAAGTGATGATGATAGTGAAGAAATTCAAAAACTTGAATATTATAAAAGAAAATTTTCACCTGATAGTGATGATGATAATTTGTATTTTGCAGGTAAAATGGAAGAGGGCAAAGAAAGACAAGCTGCGAATAAGAAGAATTATAAGGCAGCAACTGTTAAAGAAATAGATGACAGTGATGAGGAAAATGTTCGAGTAGTCAAGAAGCAAGTTAAAGAAACTCCAGCTATCAAGGTTGAGAAGGAAGCTGATGCTGAAAAGATGCCTGAGAAGTGTGAAAATTGTGATACTGTGAAAAGGCACAACAACAAATTGATTCATAACATGAACAGACTGAAAGAATCATATGATATTTTAAACAAAGCGATGAATGAATACAACAAGTCAAGCAATGAACAAGCGATAGCTATGAAGACACTCAATGGAGCATTCATGACGAAGCAGAAAATCATCAATAATTACATTGAGAAATGTGTTGAACTTGAACAAAAATTGGAAACTCAGAGGATAGAAACTAAGAGGGTAAATATGTTATTGAAAAGTTATTCATGTCCATCTTATGTGATTGACAGGATTTATCCTACAGTTGAATGCATGAAAGTGTTTGAAGAGAAGAAGTCGGAAGATACGGATACTGGTAAGAAACAAAGTACCAATTATACAAAGTGTCCACCTCCGCTTGAAAATGGATATTCTCCACGAAATCCTAATTCAGAAAGAGTAAAAAAGGCAACCAACTTAAAGTGGGAATCTGAACCTTCAGATGGATTGCCAGACAACATTGATGTCACTTTCACATCATCCGACACTGATCATGAGTCCGAGTTAAATAAGAAGGTGGTCGATCAGGTGTTGGATAAGGATGAGGAGTCAGAGTCAAAGTCTGAATCTAAGAGTTCAAAGTCAAAGTCTGAAACTTCAAGTCCAACAGTTGAAAAGGACAAAAGGGTTTATAATAAAGATTTTCTGATGTCACAAAATAATTTGAATGATGAAACATTCAAAGTAGCATATACTTTGAATGATTCCGACAAATTATATTCTGATGAAGAATTTCCAATAAGAGGTATTAAAACTGAAATGATTAACAAGGTTTTCAAATTAACAGAAATTAATATTTCTGAAATAAAAAAATGTAAATCTTACTGAAAAACCTAAAAAGTACACCTCAAGAGTTCAACAAAGATTGAACAAGAAAAAAGGTTACAGTTCTGGTTCTGGTTATCGAAAGAAACCAAACCAAACCATAACAGTAATTTCAAAAAGAAAGGATTAGGTTTTATTCCACCTGAAAATCATAAAAATGAAAAATATGTTAAAGATTTTACAAAAGAATTCAAAGTGTTTAAAAATTCAACATATGAAGTTGGTGAATGTTCAAAAAGGTTTTACAAAAGAATTGTGAATCTTAACAATCAAAAGTGGGTTGTTAAGAAATCAGAAGCACTTTCTGGCGATGAATTTGTTTCTTCGGAAGCAAAGGAGCCACTTTCTGGCGATGAATCTGATTCGTCAAAGTCAGAGGAGCCACCAGTTGAGTTAAAAAGTGATAATTCTGTTCCAACAATGGATGATGCAAATTTTCCACCATTGTCAAACGGAAACTTAAAGCAAAAAATTGGCAAAGTTGAGATTTCAAATCAATTCTTTTCTGAAAAGAAAGAATTTGATGTTGAAAAAGCCTTTAACCCTAAAGTTCGAAATATTTTTGGAAAAATGGTTGACGGGAAGGTCAAAGGGGTAAAGGAATTCTATGAAAAGAAGAAGAAGAAAGTAAAGAAACCGAGTGTTGATGACTCGGAATCCGAGGATGACTCAGAATCACCCAAGGACCGTCAGGCTTGGATAAATCTCTTTAACTGAAAATCCTGACTTGCCGGAACTCCCAGGTTGGTAATTGGGGAGTAGGAATCGGCATTTTTCTTGAGAAATTCAAAACTGTTATATTTCGTCTTACAAGTGGTATTATTGATGAGTACCTACAAGCGGTTATTCAAGGTCATTGAGTTGAACTTGATTTAACTTTCATCCAAATGGTTAAAAAAGAGGGATTCATTCATAAGCTGTCAAAAGAACAAAATGATGAATTAAACCCCGATCATACAAGTGGTATAAACAAATTAATTTTCCGAAAAAACCATTTTGATTAAAACAAACTTAAGTGTTTTGAAATCATAATGGGAAAATAGTTTGTTGTCAGGGGGAGTTCTGATTGTTTATGCCAAGTGGATGGCGAATTGAAGCGATTCACATCAGTTTGTCACGTTACTTTGTATAGTTGATTGTTTACATTTTCAAATTTTCCTAAAAAATCAAAATTGAAACATATTTTGATTTTAGGGGGAGTAAAAATTTAGAAATTTTGAAAATTTGAAATATTAAAAAACATGATAAAATCTAAAAAAACCAAAAACTCATTTTTGATTTTAAAAATTAGTCTGAGTTTTGTTGTGAAAAAGAGGAAATGATAGTACATTAGTAGACAATCACAGTACGCTAAAGAATTGGAAAGATAAAATGTGATAAACGGTCTCACTGATGATATGCCAGTAGGTTTTTACACGCGTAGTAGATTATATTCAAGATATAAACCTAAAATATCAAATACTTACTTATCTCGTGGGGAACATCTCTCGGATATATAGGTACCCCTGAAATCTTGTTTGAAGGGCTTTCTATTTCTGACATACTAGGTCTTTGTGCGTGATGATATCTGGGGTATTATACCAGGACTTCTGATTTTGCGGGAGCAATAGCCTAGTCCTCGTATAATACTTTGCACTGCTTTAATCATAAAGCCCACCCTCAACATAAAAAAATGATGAAACATTGAAAAATTCTAATCATGTGATGTTGAAGAAAAGATTCTCTAAAGGGAACACACCTAAAGTCGAACCATCATCTCTCTGATTTTGCGGAAGCAATAGCCTAAGCTCTCATGGTCTCGCATTCACCCATTTACAGATAGCATTAGTGTACATTCACCTGTAAGACTGAATATTGGAGTCTGGATACGGGAGTATATTCTGAGGTGGGACACTCGAATAAGTTAAGTCCATTAAAACACTAATCCGTATCTCGAATCAGTTGAACTTTGTGTGAAAATTTAAGTGGATCAGTATACTGACAATCTAAGTGAATTGTTTAGAACTTAAAGTGTTTAAAGCTCAACGGTGCTAGTGATTTGTCATACACTGATATGATCCTCTTACGTAAACTCACAAAAAGTTGTTTGTATATAGTTTATTTCCCAAAATCCAAAAAGATTTTCAGTGTGTTTTAGCATAAATTTTGAAAATTCAAAAAGATTTTATTTCATTTTATTTTCGACAACTGATGTTGAAAAGCTGATTTTCAAAATTCCAAGTGCTAAACATGATGAACAACAGGGTTGGGAGAGTTTGTTGTTTAAAATGAGAAAATATTTTGAAATGTCTAAAATGGTTTCAAATTAATGAAATGTCAAAATTTGTGTGTTTCGAATACAAGTAGTTTATTTGAAAATGTTAAACGATATCTACAAGTGGTTTCTAAAATTGTTAAATTTTTAAAAATTGAGAAATTTACTTTTGGGTAAAGATTTATGCAGGTCCCAGTGTCTTAGCCTGAGCGGAGTTTGAGCCAGGTTACAATCCTAGAACGAGAGCTATGTCAGATTGCGATCCCGGAACAACTTAATGGGGAGTTTGCTAGCAAAGGGGAGTCTGAAGACATTAGAGCCAGATTCGAATCTTGCAATCCATGCCAGCTGCTAATGCTGAAGAGCTTAAAGAATCAAGAGATCTGGTCAAGAGAATTTGAAGAGTCAGGTTGCGATTCTGGGAAAGTAGAGAGAGATAGAAGAGAATATAGAGATTGAAGGATGATTACAGAGAAAGATACTTTGGATAGAGCGTGAAGACTGATCAAGACTCAAGACTCGTACCGAAGACTCGTCAACATCCAAGGGGGAGTTTGTTGGTGCATATGTCTGTCGACTTCGTCTTGTATTGAGTCTTGTAATAGATTTGTTAGATCATGACACGTAGAACGAGAAAAATGGGAAACAGGCAAGAAACAGCCAGTTCACACGAACTGACCAGTTCGTGCGAACTGTACCAGGCCAGTTCGTGCGAACTGGGATGCCTGGTTCGTGCGAAGTGGCTTGCCTATATATATGTGTCTTGTGATTTCATTTGTAGAACTTCTGATTCCAGTAGCGAAGCTCTGCCGAAGTGTCTCCAGCTTGTAAAACGTTGTTATATCAATACAATCGACAGTTAAACTACTTCTAAGTGTAAATCAAGCTGATACAACATCGATACGTCTGTTTCCGCCTTTCGTATTGATCGAGAACTCTTCTAAACGTCTCGTTTGATCGATTCAACGATCCTACAAAAACTCAAGTCAGCTCCAGTATCAAAGAGTACGAACGCAGAATGGTTATTGATAAAAAACATACCGGTAACAATAGCAGGATCGTCACGTGCCTTTCCAGCGTTTAGCTCAAATGCTCTACCCTAGCATTTTGACCCTTTGCTTTAGGAGAATCTCTCTTGAAATGTCCCTATTCACCGAACTGGAAGCATCCCTCTAGCTTCGCTCCCTCCGAAGTACTTTTAGCATAGCACTCGTGGGTAACATGCCCAGTTCGACTACACCTGGTGCACTTTTTCTGCTCATCCTCGTGAGTCTTTTTCTCAGAACCACTCCTGCCATCCCTTGCATTATCCCTTCTAGAACTGCTAGAACTTGCTACATACGCCTTCCCCGAACTGCGTTTCCTATCACGCTTCTCATCGGTTTCCTTCCTCAAGCTCTCGGACTTGCGCTTCTTCGAATCTCCTGATTTAGACTCAGAACGCCTTAACCGTTCAGATTTCACCTCAGCATTGGCCTTGCCCGATGACTTCCCGGTTTCCTCCTTCTTGTTAAGACTATCTTTGCGAGCAGCAGCATCCGCTAACAATTTCGCCAATGTAGTAGCTTCTAGATAGGTAGTGGGTTTCACTGATGTGACCATGCTGCGAATTCGTGGCGATAGCCCCCAAATGTACCTCTCTACCTTAACATACTCAGGAGTAACCATCCGTGGAACTAACCTTTCCAAATTGTTAAAACGAGATGTGTAAGCCCTGGCATTCAGACCTTCCGTGGTTAGGTTCCAGAAGTCGGTCTTGATTTTCTGTATCTCACTACGCGGGCAATATTCCTTTAGGAGCATCTCTTTAAGTTCGTTCCAGGTTAGACCATAGGCAGCCTCTTTACCCAAAATATGAACTTGCGAGTTCATACCAGGATAGTGCTTCATCAAGAAAAGAACAAGAAGCATACCTAACCCTTTTATCAGCAGCACAACCACTGATTGCCATGACGGTTTCCATCTTCTCAATCCATCTGGTGATATCTAAGGGTCCTTCGGCACCAGTAAATGATCATGGGTTACAGCACTATTCATAAGGTTAATGAAAATCAGGAATACGTTCCGATTATATCATAACACATGAACTACTAAAACTTTCTGATCATTATTTTACCTGGAGGGTTTCCGATCTATGCCCCACCAAAACCATGCCCATGAGCACCACATGCACGTCCCTGGCCATCATTCTGGTTAGCATCACGCTGTTCCCTGGCAGTATTAACGTGTTGGGCTATGAGTTGTGCCAACTCTTCCAGGGTGGTAGGTAGTCTAGAACCCTGTCTCGCTTTTGGCGGCATTTCGTCGTTTCTATTATTACAGCAATAATAATCAACATAAGACGATATCTAAAAATAATTCAATCATTAAATGTTAGTGGACCAAACATTGCGCATGTATAGTATCCACATATTAATGAGAATAATTTTTAAACCAAAAGTAATTCAACCGATATTCATCATAGAAATTAATAAACTTGTTTTTAGTACACACTAACCACCTTTGGCATGTCTACGTCAACACCCAAAACAAGTTCAAACAAAATTTCTACATAATATCACAAAAATCTGGCACGCAGGCCATAAACAGAGTGTATCAAAAGAGATAAACAAAACAACCATTAAAACAAACAACAACAAGCATCAACGCTTCAAGCCCAGGAAATCTAACATCCTCCTGACAAGCTCCTCCATATCCACTATCCTCTAGTGCATTTGATCCATCGCACTGTTATCTAAATCCTTCAACTCATCATACCAATCCATCTGTCCCTCTAGATCCTTCATCTTACCCCTAGCTGAGTCCAGATCTCTGCGCAGAGTGGCAAACTGTCGATCGCAATGGCAACGTCGGTCAATCCATACCCCTTTCTACCTCTTGGAAGCAGATGTCGTCTCAGCGTGTGACGTCGATGCGATCTCTCCAACAGGCCGAGTCCTCTTCCTACGTCGATAATAAACCAAAAGAGGTGTAGTAGGAGCGCGTGACTCAATCACTGGTAAAGAAGACTCAGTAGAAACAGGTGGAGGGATCTCAGTGATAGGCTCGATCACAGCAACAGATGGGACGACTGATGGCTCTAACAGTCGAGCCGTGACAATAGTGGCGTCCACCACTGGTGCGATACTGAGAGATCCTCTGATCATAGGGACATCTCTAATCACGTCATCGATAACTGGTACAGCGCCTGATGATTGCCCCATCTCGTGAATCGAGGGAGGAACATCATTGTCGTCTATCCACCCGTTGCTGGTGAAAGCATATCGGGGGTCTACCTGGATGGCAAAAGCAGAAGGATCGACATGGAATGACGAAGTGAACTCGGCCATACCAACCATCTATGGAGTCAGGAAAGGTATCTCTGGTAGAATGGATCTGGGTGAAGTCTCGAAATCTGGCTCGCTACCTGAGTCATGAATCTCGATGACCTCGTGCTCGTGCGACATCTGTGACACATATATAATGGTACAAAGTAAGTGTGTGATTGAATGAATTATAACACATAAGGCCCAAATAAACAGATAATTACGTATGCACATAAACACACAATGGTTTTCATACATGATAAAATTCCATGTTTATTCAAAATTTTGGCTTCGCGAATTTTGGACTTGAATCTCAAAATTCTTTGGTTAAAGTCTAGAGTTTTCCCCGAAAACATCTAGTTCGCTAACAACCATTGGCTCTGATACCAACTTCTGTCACACCCCAAAAACGTCGCAACGGAATATAAAACGTAGTTGTGACGGAAGTTGGTGCCCATTAATATCTTGTTAAATGATGCATCAAATTGTTGGACATTTTAACTTAATTAAAACATAGATTTTAAACATAAAGTTTCAAAACACGGCACAACCACAACATAGTTTAGTTGTCTTGATCCTTATGGATCTTATTACATTTGTCCCAAATACTTTTAAAAGTTTGTCCAACACATTAAGAAACAAAACATGCATCAACAACCACAAGATACACCATAATTCCCGAAGCCGAACTCAAGTACCTGAAGAACACGTTAAAATCAAGTGTCAACACAAAGGAAGGTAAGTTCACATATTCAAATTTAAAATAATTTGATCCCAAAGAAAAACTTTCTAATTATGTATTTATTATAAAAACATCCACATAATTTCCAAGAAAGTTAATTCATTTCCTTGTAAGATAACTCAAACCGTCGCAAGCGTTTCTCAAGAACCTCCGACCAAGAGCATCTTCCCAAGTTTACATATTAAATTTATAGCATCAAATGTTCGGACTCGTAAGTTAGCTAGACATTATGAATTATATATTTACAAAGAAGGTATAATCAATGCTAGACAATGAACAGAATATCAATTCGTCGTTTGATTTAACACGGAGCGACCGGTCACGACGGGGTTGTCAACCCGATAGATCTACCAACAATTCCTTGCGTGCAATACTTAAATGATTAAACGACATCACTTGCTCATGGCCCATATCGAGGCCATCTATGATGCCTGCCTCACGTACAATATATATATCCTACTAATATGACAAATTTAATATAAAACGTCATACGAATTTACTGAAATCCCTGGGACCAAGCAAATTCATCCCAACAACACGGTCGTTTTCTCTAAAACACCGTACAAATCCCCGTTTCATCCCGAAACATATATTTTCACCAAAACCGTTTATCATTTCATCCTGAACATATATTTTCACCAAAACCGTTTCATCCCGAAACATACATTTCCACCAAAACCGTTTCTCCCCGAAACACTTAATTTATCAAATCCATATATTTTCAATGAAAATATATAATTTATATCAAAAGGTATGTTTTATTAAAAAAAACATTATTAAACCCTTTTTGGCATGTTCTTCCCCCAAAACATATACAAAACAGTAAAAAGAGGGGGTTTAGTGACAGTCACCTTTGGGTGCGTATTTTAAATAGCGCAATCCCACAAATTGATTTCTACACATCCTATTAGGCGTAGGAACAATTTTATCAATCAATATATCAAAAAAATTCCTAAGTTTCTCCGTATCTTAGAATTTTCACATAACTTTGAGATTTTCTCAAAAAGTTATCGTTTTAGATTATGTTGGCACGTTAATATATATATAAGTTCATATATATATATATATATATATATATATATTTAAGATTTTGTGACTTGAACATTTTATTGGTGACCATTATCATGTAAATCCGTTAACACACCCGTTTACACGTAATATATCTACAATTTGCGCGTCATAATATATATACATAAACGTACACATAAATTAAGCATCGTAACACGCGAAATCTCGTTAACTTATTTATTTGTCATTTTTAAGGCATGCATACATAAAATAACTTATATGTATCAATTTTCATGCTCGACAAACAAGTTACACATTTAACGCGATTTTACCGATTCTACCGCTTTAAACGCACAAGTGTACATGCATAGTCTAAATTTCCCACTATCATGTCAACACTTAACATATTATCATATACACATATCTAAATCACATAACACATTTTAACACATAAGTTTCACCCATAAATAACACATGCTAGTGTTCATTATAAAATGCGTATTTTAGTGATTCAGTAACGTTTTCGGGCGTCGGAAGTCACGTATGACCAACCAAACACCAAGTACAGTTAAAATTAGTTAAAATACTTATATTTAAACTAAAAATATCAGTTTACTTACTGATCTAAATCAGTTTTATAAAAATCGTTTGAAAAGCTGATTTTTGACCGTTTTACCGCATAGTTTTGCGTTAAACGTTACTATAACCATCCCAACTCGGAATGACTTGATATTTTAACACAATACATGTTATTTACTGATTAAAATGATGATTATAATCAGATTAGTGCAGTTTTTATGTAAGTCACATAAATCATGCGATTTCACGTATTTTACAACTCATAAAGCACCAAGTACAACATGCAAAGCTAGTAAACTTTATGAAAAAGTTTATATCATTTTTACACTTCAAATATTCATATTTTAGTGTTTAGAATCTGATCAAAACTTGTTTTTATCAAATCATGTTCAAATCATCTTTTCATGATTACATATCAACATGCATGTCCATGTATGTGCATCTAATGCACTCATATAACATCATCATCATTACACATGATTTTAAATGCACCCAAGAACATATTAACTCCATGTTCTTATAAATTACAACATTTTCCATCCATCATCATCTAATCATACATACATAAATGCAAACATTCTTACATTTATGAATATGTGATAAAAATTACATGCATGCATACATATATATATATATATATATACATACGAGACATATACACATGAACTTCCAAAAGTTTCACTTTTTAACATATCATTTCAAATCACAAGACCCTTTTTAGAACATTCTCATATGACACCTTTTGATTCATGCATGAACTCAGTCATTCAAGAATCATGTTATTCAAGAATCATTTAACAAAAATCAAAACACATCTATATACATTCCCTCACATACCTACGGCCATACATACATACACATACACACCCATTTTCATTTTGTTTAAAATCTCATCCTTTATTAGTTTCAAGTTCATGTTTAATTCCAAGTTCAAGAGAAACTTTCCATCATCTCTATCATCACTAAAAATCAAGAATGTGACTTTGAAAATAAGTTTATACCTTTCAAGATTTTAGTGGGTTTTGACAAGATTTTTGATGTTTGGAAGCTTGTTTCACCTTGAAAACTCCTTTGGATCCCCAAACCACCTTGAAACCTTCTTGGAATAGACTTTAATCTTCAAGAACAAGTTGAAAAATGGAAATGGTGTAGTGAAAGAGGGCCGTGAGCTTTGAGAGAGAGAGTGAGAGTGATTTTTAAAAGGTTTTCTTGGATTATGGTGAGATATGGAAGGTTGTAAAAGGCATAATCATCACTTGGGGTTTTCTAGGCCAACAAGTGGATGAGAGAGAAGGTAGAACCACCCTCCTAGCCGCCACCTTGCATCCATCATACACACATATCGCATTTTATATATATAGATACATACATATATGTATGTAAATTTAAGTAAAAACTGGAATTTTACTGGATACCGGGTATTTTATCGAGCGTTTTAATCCCGTTTTAGTGCGTTTTAAATTATTTTTATCATTCTATAAAAATAATCTCACTAAAATATTACTGAAATAATTATCAGTTGCCTTGACTGGTTGCGTTGACAGTATTTTGTCAAATACGCGCAGTTTCGCGTTTTAGTATATTTTTTCCTTCCGGACATGATTAAAATTACCATTCTAATCATAACAAACTATTTTTAGGATTCTGACATTGATCAGGTGGTCACCGACGTTCGTTCCGTATTTTATTCGTTACGCAATAAGCGTTTATCTTATCGTTGCCAACATAATTTTTATCAATGTTTGGATTCACCAACACATCAAATATCACATATAAACATCAATATCAGTCAAATATAGCCTTTTTATTTATTCATGACACGTGTTACATTTGTACGGTACAACCTAAATAGCCGGGTGTCACAGTTTAAGCCCTAGTCTTCCAAGGATTTAATAAACACTTATATATATTTTTGTAAGTTAAAAAGGGTATTATATATATATATATACACACACACACTTTAGGGATAAAAATATATGTATATCTTTTATCACCATCATATGTGTATGTGTATAAATACATTAGGATCATACTAACCAAATACAAAAAAATACACCATACATGAAGGCTTTAAAAATGCTTAAACGTACGAAAACGGACAAGAAAATTCATGTATACCTTTATCGCAAAATAATACACAAAAATATGCACATATGAAACACCCTTACATGATAACCTTAAACGGGACGCGGGCAACAGACAATCGGACGAACCGTACAAAAACATATATAATGACAAGATAATAATATATATATTCAAACCGACGCGAAACATATTATAAGCACTATAACAAACTTATAACGTCATCACCGGCAACGATCATCCTAGAGTCACGACGAGGAGCGTACAAATATCACGGACGACATTTGGCCACTGTCGACACAAGTGTGTGTGTGTGTGTGTGTGTGTGTGTGTGTGTCTATATATATATATTTACGGTTACTACGACGAAACACTAAAAATAATATAATTTTTAGACTCGACAATATATATGGATACCACAAAATTCCAGAAAGTGTAAAGTGAAAATCCACTAAGTGTAACATATGGAATATAAGAACTGTACAATTATATGGATACGTATGGAATACGTACAAAAATACACTTGGTGATATTACAAAAAATACAAAAATTGTACATGTATACATATACGTATAAAATACATACATAAGTACCAATGATGGAATGTACAAGTATACGTATACACACGGTATGCATATACGTAAAAATACGACATAAATGTCAATGATGGAATGTACAAATACTGTTGGGTTTTTCACATGTTTATCAAAGTTATTTTATCCATATAAAATAAAAACGCAGCGGAAAAAGTATTTAAAACATGTTACTATTCAAGATATAAAACTCATTGTATATGTAAAACCCAATAATCGGATCCATAAATGACATGCATGCTATCAAAATGCAACCATAGGGTGTTTTAGAATACTACCATTCCAAGAGCAAGGTGATATGAAGAAGATGATATTCTTGAATGAAATCTTCAAAGGAGAAGACCTCAAGCTTGCATACCCCAAGCTACCAACGAACACCTTATGTTGCTAGGATTTGTACACTTGAAAACTCACTTGAAAATCCCTCTTGACAACCTACTCTTGGCCGAAAATTCTTGAGAGGATTTTGGAGTTCTTACACTTGAATTATGTGAGAGAAAAGTATGTTCATCTCTTCTAATTTTCTTTCATCCAAAATGAAATAATTAGAAGAATGTGAGAGACATCACCACCCATAAGACCCAATCAAAAGGCTTCTAACTTATGACAATTGCATGGATTGTCATTGGACCAAAATTGGTCTTGGGAGGAGCATGGTGGGGGCGGCCCACTTGTAGTTTTTATAAAAAAATTCAAAATTCTTTTATAAACATTTTAAGTCTTATATAATTTTATAACTTTTATAAAATTATAACATCACATGTTATAAGACTTATTCAATTTTTTATTATGTTATTTAACCCATTAAATAAAAAAATAAAATATTCTCTCAAAATAAATTATCCATATAATTTATTAGTTTCTCAAGTGCAATTATTTAGAAAACCAATTTCTAAATATTCTAAGTGTTAATATTTATTTGTTTGATCATATCATAAATAAATATTGTAGGTGTTTGTCTAGCTTGTTATTGGGTATGACCCGACTTGGATCATAACGTACTAGCCACATCAATTTAATATGTGTCTTGGGCATACAGAGTCCAACAATCTCCCACTTGCACAAGATACATAGAAGATTGATGCAAGCAGTAAATGACGTCTAACAACGGTTTACTACCCCTAATACGTATGACGATGTGCCATTCAATAACATCATCCCCTTCAAGTCCCTTACTTGAACATGATTTAGGTGAATCTATCATTTATCCCTTTGTTTCAGATGTCATGTCAAATCCAGAGACATAGTGTGATCATTCTCTGTTGATTTAACTTTAGCAGGCCTTAGACATCTTACTCTCAACAAATAAGAGGAACAAATCCCTTCTTGACTACACACGTCTCTCACAATCACCTTGTACCACACCTGAGCTTAGCCTTATGTACTGTCTTTTTACAGACAGTGAAGAACTAAGTTAAAGTATAATATTCGGTGAATATCAAGACCCAATATGTATCTCAGGTCAAAGCATACTATGATATTCTCCTTTACTCAAATTTACTTATGATCAATCACAAATGATTCCATGCAGTAACATTTGAGAGCGGGTCAGTCCAATATTTGTATCCCACAAATATCTATGAACTTTGGCAGCAACACTTTGCTCTATATTCATACCTAATGAATATCCACCAATCCAAGTTCATAATAGTCTTACATTCATATTTGTTCCCACAAGTATGATCGACTACGGACATTTAGAATAAGCAACTTATTCATGGATTTAAACATGCTAAAATGGAACATAACTCAACATACCATGTGAGAGTTATAATAACAGTTGTTCCAATATCCAAATACAAAATAGATCAAATACATTCACTAGAATATCTAAGTCCTAAGGCACAAGTATGACCCTTCATGCTTTGCCCGTTCAAGGATCTTCGTGAGTGGATCCGCAATATTTTGATCAGTGTGAACTTTGTGAACACATATATCTTTCCTTTTTCAACTTCATCCCTTATGTAGTTGAAACTCCGCTCAGTGTGCCTAGTCTTTTGATGTGCACGAGGTTCCTTGATTTGAGAAATCGCACCATCGTCATCAAAAGATCTCTAGCGGTCCTGAATGGTAGGGACTGCCCCTAGATCGGCAATAATTCAAGTGGCAGATCCATATGAATTATCTCGATCAATGAAGCGGCGATGTATTCTGATTCTGTAGTCGACAATGCTTCCCTGATTGTGATCGAGAATCATCTCGATCATTTTGGAAACTCGTATCCATGTAACCCTTTACAACGAATTCCAAAACTCGCATCCCTGTAACCCTTTACAACGAGTTCCTCTTCACCAGATCCATATATTAGAAATATATCCTTAGTCCTTCTAAGGTATTTCAATATATTTTTAACAGTCACCCAATGACCGTTACTCGCTGGTATCTTCTCGTCATGCTTAAAGCGCATGACTTGTCTGGTCTAGTGCATATCATTGCATACATTATGGATCCTATAGCAGACGCATATGGGATTCCTTTCATTCTTTCCTGCTCATCCTTTGAGCTTGGACATTGAGACGAACTCAATATTGTCCTCTTTTGAGTAGGTACCAAACCTTTCTTAGAGTTCTCCATCTTGAACCTTTTCAAGACTTTGTCAATGTATGCACTTTAGTTTAAACCTATCAAGCGCCTCGATCTATCCCTATAGATCTTTATTCCCAAAATACAGGCGACTTCACCAAGATCCTTAATGGAAAAACAACTTCCAAGCCAGGTTTTTACACCTTCCACGGTTGGAATGTCATTTCCAAATAGTAGAATGTCATCGACATACAATACTAAGAAAGTGATAATGCTCCCACTAGCCTTCTTATACACAAGCTTTATCGACGTTCTTGATGAATCCATATTCCCTAATCTCTTCATCAAAACGGTGATTTCAACTTCTAGATGCTTGTTTCAATCCATAGATTGATTTCTTTAACTTGCATACTTTGTCAGGATGTTTTGGATCGACAAAACCTTTAGGCTGAACTATATAGACATCTTCCTCAAGATATCTATTAAGGAAAGCCGTTTTGACATCCATTTGCCAAATCTCATAATCATATTATGCATGTATGGCAAATAATATCCTTATTGACTTTAGCATCACCACAGGAGAAAGGTCTCGTCATAATCAACCCCTTGAGTTTGAGTGAAACCTTTTTCTACAAGTCTCGCTTTACAAGTATCCAAGTTACCATGCATATTGGTTTTCTTCCTAAAACCCACTTACTTCCAACTACTTTGTAGTTAAGAGATGGCACAACCAATTTCCATACTTGGTTGTTATACATGGATTGCATCTCTACGTTCATGGATTCAAGCCATTTGTCACAATCGGATTTTGACATTGCATCATGGTATGTGGTAGGTTCACCCGAATCTACCACGTAGCATCCATCCATGAAAAATCCATATCTTTCAGGTGGACTACTAATTCTACCAGATCTGTGAACGTTTTTGTGTGTATTGATCAACCACTTGATCGTTTTTTCAACAACCTCTTGTTGAGTGCTAGTATCAACCAAATGTGTATCGGCTTGTGGTTCTTGATCCTCATCAAGTTCCACTGTTCTACTAGCTCCTTCCATAAGGAACTTAGCTTCCAAGAACTCAGCCTTTCGAGCAACAAATACCATTTGCTCTGTTGGATCATAGAAATAATATCCTATATCAACTTTAGGATATCCTACGAAGATACACTTGGTGGATCGTACTTCTAACTTGTTTGGGGTGTATTGCTTCACATAAGCATCACAACCCCATACCTTCAAATATGATAATGATGGAACCGTTCCATGCCATATTTCAAAAGGTGTCTTATCCACTTTCTTGGTTGGGGCCATATTTAATATACGAGCCGCGGAGAGCAAAGCGTAACCCCAAAATGATAAAGGTAATGTGCTTCTAGCCATCATAGATCGAACCATATCCAATAGAGTTCGATTCCTCCTCTCAGACACACCATTATATTGCGGTGTTCCAGGTGGAGTAAGTTGTGAGATGATCCCACAACTCCTAAGATGATCTTGAAAAGCATCACTAAGGTATTCACCTCCTCTATCGGAACGAAGAACTGGATTGTCTTGGTGAGTTGATTCTCTACTTCATTTTGGAAGATTTTGAACGTTTCAAAAACTTCATCTTTGTTTCTTAGCAAGTACACATAACCATAACGACTATAGTCGTCGGTAAAAGTTACGAAGTATCTTTCACCATTCCTAGTCATTGGCTTAAAAGGACCACATACATCCGAATGTATGATACCTAATAAATCTTTTGCCCTTTGGTTGGTGCCACTAAAGGGTTTCTTAGTCATTTTACCTTGTAAACAAGATTCGCATGTATCAAATGAACCAATTTCATTTGTTTCCAAAAGACCATTCTTTTGAAGTATTTGCATGCGATTTCTGTTTATATGACCAAGACGACAATGCCAAAGATAGGTCTCACTCAAATCCATTTTGAGTTTCTTGGTGGTTACTTGGTACATTGATCTAACAAATGACGTATTATCGTGAACCAATTCATAAATACCATTTGAAAGCATAGCTTTAAAGTAAAACATGTCATTTATCGAAATATAAATATCATTGTTTACAAACTTTAAATCGAAACCATATTGTCTTATAAGGGAAACTTGAATAATGTTCCTAGTCAAACTAGGAGCATTCAAAACCTTTTTAAAACAATTTCCAAACCATTTGGAAGTTTCAAAACATAGTCTCCTAGGGCTTCAACTTGAACTTTCGTTCCATTGCCCATGAAGAGACTAATGTCTCCCTTCTTGTAATGCTTATTTCTTTTGAACTCTTGCAACGAATTGCAAATATGAGTTCCACATCCGGTATCTAATACCTATGTGTTTGAAGAAATAACATTAAGGTCAACATGTTTCATAAAGATTGTACCTGAGGTTCGCCTAGCATCCCTCTTGTTTTTCAACTCTTTGAGATAGGTTGGATAATTCCTTTTTCAAATGCCCTATCTCACCATACTCAAAGTATGGATCGTTCATGGCAACCTTTGCCTTCTCTTCTTTTGGTTTTGGTGGTTCCGCTTTAGTCTTTCTTTTTCTTTTCCCTTTGATGTGCCCGTTTCCATTTGCAACATTTGCTTTGGTGTCGGGGTGATGCCCTTTCTTGTTGCCATCCTCATTGATCGTTAGAATGGATAAAGCCCTTTTATTCATATTGAGCCTTTTGATGTGATCAATGTGGCTTTTCATCGTAAGGACATAAGATGAGACCGATTGGGTTTCCTCCATTCGACATGCATGAAGCGCTCAAACCGTTTTGAAGCGTTCTACCCTTAGGAACATTTCCTACAATTGGGTAATCATGTCGTATGCCCATGATGTTCAAAATCCTTTTGAATCTCGGGAATCATAATTCCTAACACGAGGCAAGAGGCTTGTATAGTATCCTCGATATACTTAATCCAATCGTTATAGGCATCCTTATCTTCCATAAGATGTTCATCGGGATTAGGATCGTTCAACACATAGGATATCTTTTCATACTTGAGAACGATTCTTAAGTTTCGATATTAATCCATGAAGTGTTATGATTGAGACTATCCTTGTCAAGGATTGTTCTTAGTGATAGGTTACGGACAGTTTGGGTAATATTGTTAGCGGCCATCTACAAAATTTTACAAGGTTCAATTTTAGTATTTTCGATATTTTTTATATTTTAATCATTAATACCCTTTTATGTCTCATAGACAATTAATAATTAAAATCTAGAATCCAACGTTACATTTAAATATTGGTTAGGTGACCTTTATCCCATTATTTAAATTAACAAGGTAGTCAACGTTTGACAATTGCAACCCTTTGCAACTTCTAGCCATATGGGATCGGTTAAACATCTTTATGTTTAGTTGGCATGTTTAATCCCATCAACACCTTTGTTCCCCATGTTTCGGTGACCCTAAGTTCATGGTTTCCAAATCAAGTCGTCCAACTTACACACACATGTGAGTTTACACATATAAGTGGTTAGGTGACCTTTATCCCACAAACATGGTAACCCCACCTCAAATATACAAGTTCCCTCAAATGTGGTTAGGTGACCTTTATCCCACAAAGAGTTCCCAAGTGATTCGAGTGTTGTATAAAAGGATGGTGTTTGACTTGTTTTATAAAAGGGATTTTGAGTTTTTCAAAATTCTAGTTTTGAAAACTTTATGTACCATACATTTGCATGCATTCAAATCCTTGGTACTTTTGTGAAAACAAATTTTCAAGGTTCTTTTAATAAAACTCATTTTATTATAAAATCATTAATTTTTAATAACCTTTTATTAACCTCTTTAATGATTTTGTTAAGAACCAATGTTAAGCTTGTTACGGATTATTAGTTGTTAAGCATGCATATCCAAATATCATCCAAACAACCATAAATAAAATAACCATACAAGCACAACACATATATCAAAAAAGGTGCATAACCATAGCCAACTATTTTGACCACACTTGTTAGCCGAAACAAGTGTGTCAAAAGGTCCTTCCTAAAGGGTGAATATTGACACAAATAATGTGTCGTTGAACTCCCACTTGATCCCGCATCCAAATGCTTCAAGTCTTCTTCTTGTGTTGTGATTTCTTCACATTTTTTGGGCTTCCAAATGTCTTTTATTTTCAGCTCCAAACTCATTTGGACTTCAAAAATGTGTTTTGGTTATCGGGCTAAAATCCCGTTAAGAACTATGAAGTCCTTTATGCCCGAAATTGGCAAAACCAAAACCGCATTTTTGTGTGCATCTTCTTTTACAAAAGGTATCCTAATACATTTTTTCTAGTAAAATAAAATGCACCTAATATATTTATTTACATACCAAATAAAAATAAATAAATTACATATTTTTACAAATGGAAGAACAAAAATAATAATTATTACAACCCTTTGAAATAACTAAATACAAATCACAAACACAATCATTCAACATATTCACATAAGGTCATGGCTAGGTTATGAACACCAAAAAAAATATATATCCACATATATATAAAATTCAAGAGCAAAAATGGTTTCCTTTTGCAACCAACATTTTCGGTCAAGAAAGAAAAAAACCGAAAAATGTGGGTTTTTGTCCAAACAAAACAAATCATCCACATGACATAATTTTTCAAGATTCCTTTATGCATGTAGGAAATAAATCTTGAAAAAACAAAGGAAAACCATGGACAAAATTTCAGCCATAGGGTTTCTACAAACTCGAAAACCCGAAAATTTTAAATCCGATGAAGCATGCACTCATATAAGCGGCTCTAGATGCCATTGTTGGGTTTTTCACATGTTTATCAAAGTTATTTTATCCATATAAAATAAAAATGCAGCGGAAAAAGTATTTAAAACATGTTACTATTCAAGATATAAAACTCATTTTATATGTAAAACCCAATAATCGGATCCATATATGACATGCATGCTATCAAAATGCAACCATAGGGTGTTTTAGAATACTACCATTCCAAGAGCAAGGTGATATGAAGAAGATGATATTCTTGAATGAAATCTTCAAAGGAGAAGACCTCAAGCTTGCATACCCCAAGCTTCCAATGAACACCTTATGTTGTTAGGATTTGTACACTTGAAAACTCACTTGAAAATCCCTCTTGACAACCTACTCTTGGCCGAAAATTCTTGAGAGGATTTTGGAGTTCTTACACTTGAATTATGTGAGAGAAAAGTATGTTCATCTCTTCTAATTTTCTTTCATCCAAAATGAAATAATTAGAAGAATGTGAGAGACATCACCACCCTCAAGACCCAACCAAAAGGCTTCTAACTTATGACAATTGCATGGATTGTCATTGGACCAAAATTGGTCTTGGGAGGAGCATGGTGAGGGCGGCCCACTTGTAGTTTTTATAAAAAAAATCAAAATTCTTTTATAAACATTTTAAGTCTTATATAATTTTATAACTTTTATAAAATTATAACATCACATGTTATAAGACTTATTCAATTTTTTATTATGTTATTTAACCCATTAAATAACAAAATAAAATATTCTCTCAAATTAAATTATCCATATAATTTATTAATTTCTCAAGTGCAATTATTTAGAAAACCAATTTCTAAATATTCTAAGTGTTAATATTTATTTGTTTGATGATATCATAAATAAATATTGTAGGTGTTTGTCTAGCTTGTTATTGGGTATGACCCGACTTGGATCATAACGTACTAGCCACATCAATTTAATATGTGTCTTGGGCATACAGAGTCCAACAAATACAAGTATAAATGCGGTATACGTATACGTATAAAATACGCAAGTACATAGTGATGTGCCCAAATACACTTGTTGAAGTGTACACTCACAAAGAATACCGTACATGTACATTAACGAAAATACGATGTTAAAATAAATATTTTTAAGAATTATATCTTGAAGAGATATACATATATATTTGTGAAACAAATATATGCAAGCAAACTGAACATACATGTACACGTGAACGAGGTTCCCTAAACTTAAAATATATATATTTGAAGAATATATATAACGAACTTACGCCTGTGCGCCCACGTATACCGTGTGAGACACGGGGACTCAAATGGGCTAGGCCCATTCTTATTTGTGTCAGGCACAAAGACACTCATGGGCTAGGCCCACATATACCGTGTGAGACACGACTACTCAAATGGGCTAGGCCCATTCATACTAGTGCAAGGCATAAGGACTTTCATGGGCTAGGCCCACATATGCTCGTGCGAGGCACGGAGACTCACGAAGGGCGAGGCCCATTCGTACACATTATGAATGCAAAATATATACAAAAGAAGTATATATATATATATATTAAAATGAACAGACGAAACAAGTGCCAACATATTTAAAATACACAAGGGTTCCAAATACAATAACGTTCAAGATGAGCAACGTGTACACGATTTAACATAAACCCAAGTGTCTAATGAGTTAGAGCACTTGTAGGTTGTTACGTGCTTTTGGATACCCGATTTGCTAACACATATTACAGACGCAAACTTGTGAGTTCATGTCCTCTTTTTCTTTTAAACGTTTTCAGTTTTATAACCCTCGGGGGGAAATACATGTTTACTATGGTATGGTTAAGCTATGGAATGGAATAGATGGATCATGTGCGAATAGGCACAAACTTAGGCGACATTAATCCTGTTGAGGACCAAGGAACAAAAGGGGTAGATCTATCGGGTATGGGCGAGCCCCACTCACGAGTCCATGTGGGACCACTTGGAGTGCTTTTGTGTCCCAGTCGAGGGTGATCGACACTAAATTGTCTATGGGTTGAGTGCTTCCTATGTCGGCACACATATTAATGTCCTTGCAAAACATTATTGATCAACAAGTTCATTGACGCTTTACATACCAATTTTCGATACTCGAACTTTCAAATGTTTTTAAGATTCATTTGATGCGCAACTAAAACACATGAACTTGCTAACTTTTGTTCATGTTTTTAAAATTACATGTATTTCAAGAAATTAAGTGGATCTTGGTGCAGAAGGTTTCAAGTTTCAAGTTTGTCAAGAAGTCGATATCATCCACATTTTGGAAGGGTTTGGTCCATATATCCTGTCTTCAACAGGACATAGGATGCAAGGCCTTGTTGTTTAAAAACTATATTTTGAACAAGTTATTTTATAAAATTTATTAACTTATGTTGTCCTTGTGATCAAACAACTTATGACGTGTAACGTTTATTATAGTAACGGATGAACATCATGCATGTTTTATTTCATGTAGTTTGTTTACTTACATCATATGCAATGAAAGCCGATCAAGTCACACCGTGCGCTTCCGCCTTTAATGCCAGTGTGACAATGTAGAGGCTGATAAGGTAACTAATGAAGCTGTAGAGGGTAATGTAGATGTTGTAGAGGTTGGTAAGATAGCTAATGAAGCTGCAGAGGGTAATGAGGGGGCTGGTAAGCAGGTTAATAATAAGGGTAAACAGCCTGAGGTTAAGGATGCATCATTCACTAACAGTTTTAACTATGATTTTGATAATGCTGATTTCACAAATGATTTTCCTATACAAGGACATGATCATCAAGATAATGTGGTTGACAAACAAAATGAACAAGCTGACAAACAAAATGAAGAGGGTGGTGAGGCTGAGAATGATAAAGATGGTCAGGCTGAGTCCGATGATTCATCTAAGGATGATGATTCAGATGATAGTGAGTTTATAGAAGGGTTAGATAATATGGATGAGGTTGAGTATGACATGATAGACTACAATGCAAATGTTGACAGGGGTGACTATCTTTGAACATTAATGTCACACCCCAACCGATGGCGAAAACATCAGAGTGAGACGAAAATGAGATTGTTCGAGACTTCATAACTTGCTAATTGTGACAATATTTAAATAATTCGAATTTCATTTCATGCTAAGGGGAATACATTTAAACAACAAAACATAATTTTAAACTAAGTGCATTTCTAGCCATCCTACTAGATTATTTCAACGCATCATCATCATCACAAACCTGCAATATATATTAAAGTAACATGTCAACATAAAATACATTGGTGAGCATACAAGTTTAGTGTGCTAGCATAGGTATACAAAGAATTTAATGAGATCCACATGGAAAAACGTATACTAAGGCATAAACATAACATGAACTAGCACGCATGACATACTTGTCAACCTAAAGATTCCACTAGCGTAATCTCATCACCAAAGCGACAAGACCGTTTACGAATGAATACTTAACAATGACCCTTCACTGGGCGGTGTGCTACTCCTATAGCGCTATATATGTTAAGGTAGGCTTGTACAAAGTTAATGACAAGGTATAGTGTAAGAATGGCTTCTAGCATGCACGTATTTCTAGAGTATAAACGTATGAAGCATGTTTATCGGATTCGTTTGTACAAATGATTTGCATTACTGCGATTGTGTGAATTTTAATATGGTAACATATATTGCAACCAAAAGTGTGAAAACGAAAAAAGGGTCATGTATACTCACGGTTTGCGTAGAGAGTCCACAAAAGTGAGTTTGACGAGTCTTGAGTTTTGGAACACCGAAGTTACCCTAATAGGGAAACGAAGGTGCGTGAGTTGTGGATTTAATTATTGGATATGTAAAGAATAACATAAATGAATAATAAGTAAGCAACCATGAAAATGGCCATGCAAGGAGGTAGGATGATTCACATCCATTAAACTTCATAATATGATTCATCAAAGCACAAGATCATCAACTTAGTTGATGATTTTGGTTGGTCATGAATATAGACTAAAATGAAATTAGATAATCTACTAAGTAGCCAAATAAGGACAAACCGGATGTGTGCATACCCAACATGGTAAGTGTTGGAGACGAGGTGGGGTTGGTTCATTTTGGTTCTGGAAAGGTACTCCGAATATTGTAACATCTAAGTCACTAAATAACCAACTAATTTTAAACTAAGTGTGTTTCTAGCCATCCTACTAGATTCTTTCAAAGCATCATGGTCACAATATATATTAAAGTAACATGTCAACACAAAATGCATTGGTGAGCATACAAGTTTAGTGTACTAGCATAGGTATAAAAAGAATTTAACGAGATCCACATGACAAAACATATACTAAGGCATAAACATAACATGAACTAGCATGCATGACATACGTATCAACCCAAAGATTCCACTAGCGTAATCTCGTCACCAAAGCAACGAGACCGTTTACGATTGGATACGTAACAATGACCCTTCATTGGGTAGTGTGCTACTCCTATAGTGCTATACATGTTAAGGTAGGCTTGTACGAAGTTAATGACAAGGTATGATGCAAGAATGGCTTCTAGCATGCATATGTTCCGAGAGTATAAACATATGAAGCATGTATATCAGATTCGTTTGTATAATTAATGTATTTGCATTAGTGTGTTTGTGTGAATTTTAATATGGTAACATATATTGAACTGTAACGCCCTGCTTTTTGTAACTTTCCTTAATTAGAAAGCTTGTCTTGTATTTCTATTTTTGGAATCTTGTATTCCTTGTAATCGTATTTTCGTTGTATCATTGTAAAATTCGAGACTTGGATCATAAATAAAATTCGTTATTTCTTACAATTCATGCTTTACATATTCGTACATGTTCATACGTTTGAATTCATTATACATATGATACTTTGTTCGTAATTCTTGAAAACGTGCGATAAACTTGCAAATACGTGTCTTGCATACTTAACTTATACGCTTTCACCCATGTTTATACATCATTAATTATTACAATGCTTATTCAGGCTTATTCTTATGTTTAAGTTACATAAAACCATCTTATAATATGCCTTTTATACTTAAAACACCTTAAAAAATGTCAAGCTTGAAACTTAAGGGACTAAAGTTGCCAAAAGTCAAACAAATACCCCAGGTAAGGTGGCTCGCGCCCCGCGACCAGCCCACCTCTTCTCTCTCGCACCCCGCTAGAGACCCCAATCCGCAGATTATTGTTTCCAGCTCGTGTATTGGGCGAAAATGTGTTAGTTTGGTGTGTTTTCGCATTAAATACACTTAACCACTAACCCTAAACCTCACCTATATAACACACCTCAATTCCACACTTCTTCCACTTTGCAAACACCTCATTCTCACTCTAAAATCACTGTAAAGCAGCTGAGAAAGTCAGTTTCAAGGTAGAAACATCTAAGTGCAAAAGTGAGTCAAATCTCACCTTTCTTCTATCTTTCTTCACTTCTTCTTCCTCAACAAAGTAATGAACACCTCTAGGAGTGTTTCCACAGGTTTTCCATGGAAAACCAAGGTGGAACATCACCATTTTTGAGGTCCAACTTTCTGTTTTGGAAGAAAACTTTATAAAACATTCTTTAAACTTGTGTTTTTCCTTAACAAGCCTATGTTCTTATGCTTCTAATCAAGCCTATGATTAGTGAGCTTAAACAAAGTTGTTTCATACAAAATCGGAGATGTTTTATCACTCCAAACTTTCTGTTTTGAAAGGGTTTTAACCCATAAGTGTTGTATCCACCAAGCTTATTCTTGAAACAAGACTTGTGTTGGATGTGTGTGATTATTTGGAAGCCTTGGCTTCCTACCTTCAATCCACCACCTCACTTGATGATTTGTCCCTTGAGTAGTTAGTTCATTTCAGTTTCATTTTTATTGTATTCATGACCATCCTTGTTGTTCTTGTAACAACTTGTGCATTGGTGAATCTACGAAAGAGGTCTTAAAGGAAGGATTATCCTCCTACCTCCATGCATGACTTATATGAAATCCTTGAAATAATTGTTGGACTATAATTATAAAATACACTATATAGAATATATAAAACACATATTTGATGATAATCAAATGATTATTCATCAAGGTACTAAGTTACATCATCTAAATACTTAGTTTCTCGTTACGATTCTAATGGGCATTTAAACCCATGAAATCATTCTAACCTATATAGGTTTTATAGTGTCAAAAACGAGTATTAAGTACTAGATGATT
Source organism: Helianthus tuberosus (assembly GCA_030545235.1). NCBI lineage: Eukaryota > Viridiplantae > Streptophyta > Magnoliopsida > Asterales > Asteraceae > Helianthus > Helianthus tuberosus. The sequence continues at coordinate 208 of JARYGA010059578.1, read as the reverse complement.
ATTTTCTTGTATACTTACTTTCGTATATTTAAATTCCGAATCCTAATCCTCCGTTATTATCCGAATACTCACACACCTATGTTTTCTCGTGTAGAAGGACTCGGTGTTCCCCCTCCAAACCAACAACTCTTCACGGATTAACAAGTGGAAGCTTGCAAAACCGTGAGTACACTTGACCCATTTCTTTTTAAACACTTTGGGTTGTAAC